>JAEMWC010000132.1:750000-807500 GCA_016490735.1 Pachyseris speciosa
TTTAGGAAATTTCTTCTCAAGAGGGGGTTATGTTACGAAAACTTGTGGCGTGACTTGCGTGACTTCGAAGATTCGCGAACGTCTCGAATCTTCTAGCATATTTAATTAGTGCTGTATCATCTTGATTTGGTAATTCTATTTTTAGCCTTTTGCGTATGTTGCTGTAAATAAGTTATATTGTAATGTTACTTTTTTGGTACAGTCGGAGAGTTCTAGAACCTTTTGATGTAAAGTATATAAGCGAATCGGCGCAATGTTTAGGAGGATTTTGTTATTTCCCAGGAGTGTTGAGAGAATAATCTCGTGACTCAGTAGTGTTTACTGAAGTGTGACGAAGGTCACGTGTAAAGCTTGGAAGCTTTGTAAGCATCGACAGAAGGTCGTGTTTGGTGAAGTGTAACAGAGAGGTTACAGTTTACGTAGATATCTAGCAGAGGCTGTGTTTATACGAGAGTGACGGAGGTCAAGTGTACTGCAAGCCTAGCGTGTGCTTGTTTTGAAGTCCTGTGTGGAGTTACTGCATTCGTGTGAATTAAATTCCCTTGTTGCGTTCCGTCATCCCTGCGTGCTGATTAGTCTACAAACTATACCTACCACTTTAAAACATTCGAACTCGTAACAACGCTCATGGACAACTTTTACATGTAGCATGTGATGGGGAAGAGATCTTTCAAACCATACCCAAATAAGTACGATTTCGTCAAACAGGACGGAGAAAACTGACGCGAAAAAACCAAGTGACGTTGAGCCGAAAATTTGAATGAAAATCAGATAAACAGCAGATAAACGATTTCTCTTATCTCTTTCTCCCATCCTTTCATGTAGAACTCCCACTTCCCGCCCTCCCCTCTTTCTACCACTTCGCTCCCTATTCGCCTGTCCACCTGTTCGTGCCACGAGGTTTGGCTTAGGCTCTTATTTATCGAAGAAGTGCGTTCCATGGTTCTCGTGCTATTGTATCTAAACGCCCCTTGCCACATCTTTGTTCTCTGGAAGGATGGAATTTTTAAATGTCTCTGGTCCTTTATTAGTGGCATTTGGGGCGTGTCGGACGTACCGACTGCGTCACTCTCACCTACTGGGAAGACTCAAAGTTCTAGATAAGCCAAACCAAAATGAAGGCAACAGAATTACATATTGTAAAAAAAAAGTTGCTTACAAGGTTGTGTGCAAATCGAATCATACACTTTGTCATGTATATCCTCCGTAGCAAGCCGCTTGCCGAGCATCGAAGTCTTTCTTTGCTCGGAAACCCCACGGAAACGCTTGCTTCGGACGCAAGCTATGTATGCCATGTAATGATTCGAATGTTATATAATTATGTTATATAATTGTTAAAACAGTTGCGTACTTTACATGAAGTTTTATTCTTTGTTTTAATATTTCCTCAGTACAGTTATCGCATGCTAAAGTGTAAGTTGGCGTTGTTCACTGATAAAGTGAACATGTACCTGCATACAGTAAGTTGACAGCAGGTCTGCAATACCTCTTGTTTATCAACAGATCATCGACATGGCTCTAAGGAAAACGATGAGGAGAACGACAGAGCAAAGAGAAAAATAGACTATGAGTAGTGTTTTCTGAGGGACGCCGAAAGCGAATGAAACACGCGAGGCGAATAAAACACGCGAGCGCACGCGAAAATTCTCTCTCGCGCTTGCGCGAGTCTTTCGATTGCCTTACTATCCCTAAAGCCTACGACATACTAGGCGATTTTATACGCCGATCGCGGTGAATTTGATCGCCAGCGAAAATCGCCAGCGAATTTCGCTGGCGATTGATACGAGCACACTATGCGATTTTTTTTTTCACCGATCGCGGCGATTTGCCTCGATTTGCCTCTCCAGTTTTGTTCCCAGGCTCCGTCGAGGCCATCATTCCCCGTTGTTGTCGGCCATTTTGAAAAGTATATATATGTAAATACCTTCGAAGCCATGAAAGCCGTAGAACAATATACTTATGGAATCATGCAAACACAGTTTGCCAGTCAGCTTTCGACACACATCTCTATTGAAAGAAAAACTTTTTGCCCCGAGTCGGAATCAAACCGACGTTCCCCAGTTACTAGTCGGGCGTGATAACCACTACACTACCGGAGCAACCACGCTGGCAACGTGGCCACTTTAGAAAGTGAGTAGTATCGCACGTCGGCCATTCCTCGCAACATTTTTCTTTCGAGACTTTTGTGTGTTTCTTTCCCGTTCAGGGAATTCAGAAGCCAGGAAATGTTCCAGGCTGTTCCGGTAGTGTAGTGGTTATCACGCCCGACTATTAACTGGGGAACGTCGGTTCGATTCCGACTCGGGGCAAAAAGTTTTTCTTTCAATAGAGATGTGTGTCGAAAGCTGAGTGGCAAACTGTGTTTGCATGGTTCCATAAGTATATTGTTCTACGGCTTTCATGGCTTCGAAGGTATTTACATATATATAGTTCTAATTCCCGTTCAAAGAATTTAGAAGCCAGGAAACACACAAAAGTCTCGAAAGAAAAATGTTCCGAGGAATGGCCGACGTGCGATACTACTCACTTTCTAAAGTAGCCACGTTGCCAACGTGGTTGCTCCGGTAATGTAGTGGTTATCACGCCCGACTAGTAACTGGGGAACGTCGATTCGATTCCGACTCGGGGCAAAAAGTTTTTCTCTCAATAGAGATGTGTGTCGAAAGCTGAGTGGCAAACTGTGTTTGCATGGTTCCATAAGCATATTTTGAAAAGTCATGTGATAAAATCACCCAATCTGATTGGCTGACTTTACTGGCGATTCGCAGCGATGAGCGTACAAAATCGCGGGAACGGGCACACCAGGCGAATGCCGGCGAATTTAATCGCCGGTATCTGACATGTCAGATACCGGCGATTTTATACGCTGATCGCGGCGATCGGCGAAAATCGCAATCGCTGCACCGGGCATACTAGGCGATTTTCGCCTATCGCCGGCGATCGGCGTATCAAATCGCCTAATGTGTCACCCCCTTAAGAAATATAATAATATTTACGCGTTCTCTAGATAACTTTTGTCCTTTCCATTAGTGCAAAATTTACAGCCATCTGCAAGTCATGAGAAAGGTTGTACTAGCAATGATCTCACTGCGACTCTTCGTTCACACCTACTAAGCTGTCTTTTATAAACGTCTTAGCCTGCGTGGCAGGTAGCTCACTGGAGAAAAATGGAGCAAGCGGTTAGAGAACCACACGCGAGAAAGGAGACTCGCGTGCTCTCCCTCCCGAGCACTGTTCTATCTGGCGCGCTATTTCTCTTTCACAAACTTCTAGAATAGATCTATGATAAGACGACTCTAACGTTCACAAACGAATGGATCGAGCGTGCGATTGAAACGAACCGCACAGTAATTTGCCGTTATGAATGACTGTAGCTCAGGCACAGGAGACCCAGACAATCTGTTTGTGTGACCCTTTGTTATTTTATAGTAAATGTATGGGATTTACCATATGTGTCATGCTCTAGCGACGAATCGCTGGATATATGTATTGAACAACGCTAAATAAAAGTTAAATTGCCTTACCTGTAATGTACTATCGTCCTTTTGCCTCAATAGTGATATTTTAAGCGATTTTGTCGGGTTTTGTCTTCGCCGCCGACTGTGCCTCATAAGAAACACAGAGACACAGTCAGCGGCGAAGACAAAACCCGACAAAATCGCTTAAAATAACACTATTGAGGCAAAAGGACGACAGTACACCACAGGTAAGGCAATTTAACTTTTATTTAGCGTTGCTCAATATATTTGAACAGTTATATATATTTAGTGATTAGTCGCTAGAGCATGAAACATACGGTAAATCCCATACATCAGGAGCCCATGTATTCATGGGCTCCTGCATACATTTACTATAAAATAACAAAGGGTCACACAAACGGATTGTCTGGGTACCCTGTGGCTAAGGCTACAGACAAGCTTGCAACTTGACTAGAATTCTAACAGAATCCAACTTCGACTGTGGGTCGGCAGAGGCCAATATTACACCCAAATTATTTCCAGAAGTAACAGTTGCCATGAGCTGTATACCTCCCACACTGGTTCATGTGATGTTATGATCTTTAGGAGACGCCCGCGCAACCCATTCCGCTTTCCATGAGCATTCGCATGACAGCGAGTCCCCCACAGTCAGTTACCATCGACAGTCCTTCCAGCTGCTAAGGTGAAGATCTCGTGCACTGTAACCTATTCGCGTCAGGTTGAAGACGATTTCATTTCCCGCTGGATCGAAAATTAAAGACAAGCATGGTACAAATGGTACAGGAATTCAGGGCGACCCTCGAGAAAGAATTTAAGGCCGGGAGGAAAGATGGGAAGGATTTCCCGTTAGGCCCCACTACTCTAACGCGTGAAAATTCTCGTGTGTTGTGCAATCGAGGAATGAAATTAGTCAGTCATTGTGTATTCTTTGTAGTAATTACAGGCGTTTTAATGGGCAGCGAAGGTAAGAAAGCTAATTTATAGGATGCACGTGTTTATTATAACGTGATCAATTATATCATCCATTTTTAAAACAGCTCATTTGGTAGCGGACGTCTGAATTTCTGCAAAAATATTTTGCACTGTCATCCGTCGCCTGCATGCAGTTGTAAATTTGTTAACTAAAAAGACGTTAGTTTAGCTTTTAAATTTACACAGTGCAGCTTTGGTTTCACTGTTGAATGTGGAACTGTTACAAAGCCTTTTCTTTTTTACATTTAAGATTTAGGGTACGCAATCCATATTAATTTCCCCAATTAATAAAAAAGATAAAATTCATTTTAAGTTTATGCTGAAATCAAATTATCCTTGTGTGGCATCGACAAGCGTGACAGCTAAAAAACTTAATATGTTGGATTTTTACTGGCTTAGTGTCACCTTAGTCAGACAACGATCTTTTGTCATCCTCTTTATTTGCTCAGCCATCCTGCAGACTGTACACTGTACTGTTTTTAAGTTGCTGAATTATTTTGGCAAAGTCAGTCTCAAGCAAATGAAGTCAGCAGTTTCTGTGAGGTCCAGTCCCAGGGAATTTTAATCATCATGGCTTTTCATGGCTTTCACTTCCGTTGCTTTAATTTGCTTTGTGCTGATTTTAATGTGCATCATTTGCTGCAAATGAATGCTTATGCAATTTCTTGCTCCCTTCCTAATGGAAACTTCCCTGTCATGCCTGATAGACCCCTTGTCACCTTCAGGGCATGTTTTCCCTAGCTCATAAAACATTTTGCTTGGTTGTTGTGTTGTTTCTAACATGCATTCCCCTGTTAATGGAGATGTTTGAGCACTGAAGGGAGGTTAAGTTTTCCTTTTTTTTTTTTTTGCAAGACAGAAATCTTCAGATCCCATTAAATGGCCAGATTGCATTGAATTTATTATTTAAACTGTCCTTTGATGAAGCAGTAGAAGCTTCAGTATCCTAAAAATCAAAAATAATCCTCAATCAAGATTGGTCACTTGATTGATTGATTGATTGATTGATTAATCATGTGTATCCTAGCTTTTGCATCAATGCAATAGAAAACTTACTTAATGCAGTTGAATGTAATTTAATGGCATTAACAACAAATTATGTTTGTGTCCCCTTGAGGATCAGCAGAGTTCTGTTATGCACATGCATCAATGTATTCACCTTATGTCACTGTTCTCTCATGCCCTGCAGTGATCTGTATTCCCTTGCGGTTTGCTGTGTTCATTCATGCACATGTGCCAGTGCATGCTTTGAGCTAGCATAGGTATCCCTGTGCAGTCAGCGATCATTCTGTTGTCCACATGTCCCTGGATTCCTTGTGCATTTGTTGTAGCTTATTTGAAGAGCTCTTACTAGTACCATTCTGTCTTCCAGCATATTTTCTGGGTTGTCCGCTACCCTCCCTTGGTTCCACTGTTCTTCCAGTGTGACGGGTGCCTTCTTCCCTTCTGCGTGGGGGCTCTGGCTGGTCTGCCAGGATTTGCCAGTCATGGAAGCAGTCTCATCTAGGACCCCGATGCCATATAGCAGAAGCTTCTGGATATCTGGGGCACCCAATCTCTATTTAGCAATGCAGTTGTTACATGTACGTGAAACCTCCCCCGTCCTCCTCCCTTAATCCCCTGGAATGGAATTTCCAGTGACCTGTATTTTAGGGGAACTATAAATACTTTGTGGAGATATACCGGTAGATTTTTTTCTGAAAACATACAACAGATTACTTGGTCCTTAATATACAGTGTATTTAACTAATTGCCTGTAATTGACTGTGTATAGCAACCAAAGAAGATGAAGAACCTTACAAGGTTGTGTTTACTAAGAAGGAGCTGAAGGAGCGACTAACTCCACAACAATATCACGTCACTCAGGAGAAGGGAACGGAAAGGTTAGTCATTGTTGTGAATACCATAATTTGGGTTTTTATTAAGTCTTGAAGAAGGAGATCTTTAAAGCCCTGGCTCCATGTTCTAACAATGTCATGTACAACAAAGTTAGAACGTTTTAAGCACCCGATGTTAGATGACGTTTGACTGGCACTTTTTGTTGAAATTATAAATGTTTTGCTCCCGATCAAACATTTTCAAACAATGTTACTTGTGTTTAATATGTATTTATGTTATAACATGCAGTGGGGGCTTAGTACTGAATTAACAGCCAGCTGCCTTTGGCAGTTTGTTTGTTAACAATGGTAGGTACAATTTTCAAAGTATGTGACATGGTTCCAGGGTTTCTGGCTTCTAATAATGTTGATGCATATGGCACACCATCATGCCATGGTTCCATAATAATATATTTGATAACCTTACGGCATCAATAATGATTGGTCATGCCTTGAGTATTGGTGATTCTCTGGAATTCCTTTGAAACCCCCATATCCTCTGCTAAAAGGCACCCCCCTTCCCTCCAATAAAGGGTATGAAATAGAAGAGATTGCAGCAAAAACGGTCGTTAGAACACTCTGACTAGCACTTACATTGGGTGATTCCAGAAAATACAGTTGTATCCATACACTACCATGGGTGGCATTAACATTAAAACTTGAGCCTGCTGTCTAACTATGTTCTCATGTGCTGCTGAAGTACCCATGACCATTCAGACAAATGACAAGCATTCACACCTTTACATTGCCAGTAACATACCAGCTATCCTTCAGATATCACTGCAATGTACTTATAAGATTGCCTGCAATGTCTGTAGCAGTTTCTATGCTGAGCCCTGTTTGTCTGGAATGCAAAGAGTATAGGGCATAATAATATTTTACTTCAGATTCCTTGCTAAAATGTCCTCACAAAATATAATTTTTATCACTGGTGAGCAGGAAGAACCGTCGTTCCTGTTCACAAAGTTGAGTCAGACCTTACCTTAAAACCCTAAAAGGGATCAACATCAAATTTCTCTTTGTGGTATCATTGCTTATGCAATCAGAGTGGTCACAAGAATTAAGGATTTGATCATACAAGATGGGCTCGCTTGATATACTTGTCTAACAACTTCTCCTCACTACTTCTATAGCATATGTGTAGGGGGCAACAACTTGGAGAATTCAAAATATGATACTTAGGGGTTAAAAGGGTTAAGAATTCAAATCATCTTTATGATGTTTACCTCAACTCCACTCTCATTTTACTAGAGGAAGGTGTAGAGCCACTGAACAGGTGATGTTATTTCACTGACACTCATTTCAAACCTACATGTATTCAAGAAATTTTTTTCCCTCTTCTGAAAATCAGAGCATTTACTGGTGAACTTACATATAACAAAGAAGAGGGAGTCTATAAATGCGCTGTCTGTGGCAAGGTGCTCTTTAAGTCTGATACCAAGTTTGACTCAGGCTCTGGATGGCCATCATTTTGGGATGCAGTTGACAAAGGCAGTGTCAGGAAGATTACGGACACCTCACATGGAATGGTCAGAGTCGAAGTGACTTGTTCTGATGTGAGTAGGATGTAAATAACATGACGAATTTGGTCTTACGTAAAATCCAGATTTCAACAACAACAACAACATTTATTTATGGGTTGGCCCACCTTCTTATATAAACACAACTAAAATTTTATGAAGAAATAAGGCACGAGCCGAGCCAGCCTGGTTAAGTGCATGGGCTAGCCCGCCAAACCAGGCTGGAAAAACTCATATAAACAGGCCCTTAGTAATTGTTTCTTTGTGATTTAATACAAATTGGTGAAAACAGCATAATACACATTTTGTTTCTCTCGTGATTATGTAAATAACCTAAGTTGGTTTGAGGGAGGTCTAAGTTGGACAATCAGCATTTCATGAATTAAACAGTTTGTTGCATCATTTTTTTCAGTACTGAAAAGTTTGACTCCTGTGTAAAGTGAACCATATTTTGTTGTTGATTATTTTCCAGTGTGGAGCTCATTTAGGACATGTGTTTGATGATGGACCCAGACCAACAGGTCAGCGGTACTGCATTAACTCTGCCTCGCTCAAGTTTGACCCCTCAAAAGGCAAGTATTGATTGAATACAGACTGTTTTCTGTGCAGACAGGTGCATGGCAGTAGTTACATTATAATAATAATAATAATAATAATAATAATAATAATAATTATTATTATTATATTATTATTATTATTTATAATTATAATTATTATTATATTATTATTATAATAATATATTATAATATTATATTATTATGTATTATTATATAATATAATATATAATAATAATAATAAGTAATAGTAATTGGACCGAGTGGAGTACAATTCAGGGAGTAATCGTGCGAGTAATTTCAAAATCAGACGAGTGCGAAGCACGAGGCTGATTTGAAAATACGAGCGCGATTACTCCCTGAATTGTACAACACGAGGTCCAATTACTAATTAATCGTATCTATAACAAATTTCGAGGTCCAATTACTAATTAATCATATCTATAACAAATTTCGGAATTAAAAATTTCTTTTGGGAAGGTCTTTTGAGCGAAAACGTCTGTAGCGCTTTCCATATGTTTTGAAAACTGCAGGAAACCTTTGCAAAGGAAGCCATTAAAGCGCACGTAATTGACGTGAAAATCACGTGGGTATCCAATTACAGGTATCCAATTACAAAAAGTTCAAATTGGATACCTGTAATTGGACACCCACGTGATCGCGCGTTGGTTACGTGACAAATAGGCGCGCTGAGAACCAATCACGATCGAGAATTTTGTTATAGATACGATTATAATAATAATTTATTAATTACTCTCAAATAAAAATTACATCTTTCATAAAGAAAAAAGCTTAAAAAAAATGACCTCCTACAATTACATTAGGCAAAAAACAGTAATAACATTAGGCAAAAAGCAACAATAATAATGATAAAAATAATAATCACTTTATTTAAGTGTCAAATGTATTTAGCAGAGCACAGATGCTCAACTAATTGGGGAGACTAAATCAAATCGACTATAAATAAATCAAATGAGATCAAATGTTGGTTTTTGGGAGAGAGAAAAACCGGAGTACCCGGAGAAAAACCTCTCACAGCAGAGAAGAGAACCAACAAACTCAGCCCACTTATGACGCCGAGTGCGGGAATCGAACCCAGGACACATTGGTGGAAAGTGAGTGCTCTCACCACTGCACCAACTCTGCTCCATTATTAAAAAGAAAAATGTAGATGTCATGGTTTCATTTAGCCTTTGTTCAATATTCCTTGTTCTTTGTTTTTGTGCTGGTAATTTGAGTATAAAACAAATGAAAATAGAAACTGAACCAAGGATGAAATTGAACCATAGTATAAGCGGGGCTGTGCTCTACCAGCACGCGGTGGCCCCTGGTGACTTACTTTTGTACCCATGTTTAGACCTCTATCTTGTTAATTTAATTCACCAATTACAAGTTAACTACATTCGTCACAGTGGAGGTAAGGTGACCCGAGACTGCCAGAAACTGACCTGTAACCCAGCCCCTCTGCAATGGAAGCACTCATGTGGCCGCAAGTGTCCACAACCCAGACGAAAGGGATCTGAGTTGAAGCGACTTGGAGCAGGCGGGCTCGTGGCTAAAAACCAGAGCTCGCTACCCAAATCCCGAGGCACCCAAACCTAGGATATGATGCAGTCATACCTCTCACTGCAACAGCTGGCTGGTAACTGTAATGTCTGAACTCCACACAAGCCCTTGATGGAGGCAGATTCCACGCAAGAAATCACACATACATTTCAAGCTGCCATCTTCCCTTTATTGCACACTACCCACAATGCCTTTGGGTTGGGTTGGGTTAGCACAGGTACCCTGTTTCAATCACTATTAATAGTAACCCGTACCAAAGTCCTTACTGGCATCCTAATAATTATACATTCAATTGTATGCATTGCTTGACCAATGACCCAAGGTCATGATGAAGTGATCATGGACTCCACCAGAGGAGGTTGGACACAGTCCACAAGGTATCATGGGGCGAATTATTGAGTCGAGTGCCGTTCTGTTCAGTTGCCATGAACTTTCAAGCCGTGCGGACCTCGAGTTACAACGAATTTTAGCTTCAGTGAGCACTGAATTGGCTGGGGTCGCTGTTTCTATCATCCACTTTCCAGTTTACTTTGAACTTAAATCGACACAGGTTTCATCCTAGACGAAGCTTTTGCTCTGCTGATTGATTCAAAGGCTCACCGGCAAAGCATGCGTGGCGAATTGTAACATCTACGATCAGAGCCACTCAGTTGCGAAGAAAGCACATCCACGATACCCTGACCAACTGCCGTTTTAAAGCATTGTGTGCAGATTTAGTAATAACAAGGGCTGGTTATCATCGCTGTTTACCTTTGCAGTAGGAAAATTTTGGATTATTCTTCTGACCAGACCTTACATTTGCATTTGAGCCTGTAGTTCTCAAAATAAATTAGTAAATGAATTCTCAATAAAGTCGAATATTTAGCGATGAAGTTCATGTTGCAGCGGATAAGACTATTTAATTGTACTGTTTGCTCTTTGTGCTAAATGTGTCTTGTCTTGGAAAATAAACAAAATGACCACATTTTTAAAATTCAAATATTTGTGAAAGGGGACATGGACTTGATGAAACAAAATGAATGCCTTCATCCAGCCTAAATTAAATTACAAATCTTAAACAGCAACAAACAACTGCAGAAACTTATAACTAAATGCAACCAAGCAGTTTGGAGTGTTTGGGACCTTTCTTCCTTTATACAAGTCTATCTTCCTGGAACATAATAATAATGCCTGTGCAGTTGATCGTTGGAGCCAGGAAAACTATTTGCTCACAAAATAATGATAGTTTCTGAAAGGCAGTAAAAGTCCAAATGGTTTTTCTATTTCCCTGACAGTGAAACACTTGATGTGGACAACTCATTAATTACTGACAGTTTTTCCTGTCCAAAAAATGACCATAATTATTAAGAAGTTGAACTGTTTATTTATTTAACTTTATTTATACACGGGTAAAACATCAGGACTTAAAGTAAATTCTAAATTACATTAATTACATTGTTAAATATATTAATTACATTGTTAAATATACTAATTACAAAATCTTAAAACGACAGGAAAAAATAAATAAATAAATAAATAGCAATAAGAAAATGCCTGCTTTCCATGAATGCTGTGTGTTTATAATCATAATTAAATCATTCATAGCTAGAAAAGAAACCTCTGCAGCCGGATTTGAAACTCGCGAGAGTTTGTGCTTGCCGCAGATTAGTAGGTAAACTGTTCCACAGCACCGCACCATCATAGCTAAAGCTGTTTTTTAGAAAGTTAGTGCGGGGCAGTGGAACAGCTAGTTTGCCTTCGCAGTCCCTTAGAGAATAGGTAGATATTTCACTCCGATCAGTAAACATAGATTTCAGATAATCAGGAGTGAGACCATTAAGTGATTTATAAACCATAGTTCATAAGTTCATAAGTCACATGTTTCAAATGGAATTTATGAGCCTGTGAATACAAGGACTAAAACGTAGTTGACCAGATAGCCAATCAACTCCTATTGCTAAATTATCTTCCACTTGTAGCATTAAAGGCATTTCCTTATTTCCATTGTATTATGTAGTGTTGAATTAAACAATGCCAAAGCACCAGGTGGTGCAGTCATCAAAGAACAAATATACATTGGTGTAAGGCACTATTCCAATGATAAAGAGAACCCTCTGCATGTAAGCCAGATACCCTTGTTCAGAGACAGTTTAAAATTGGGATTAACCTGCACAAAAAAATGAAATAGCATAACTCACACAATTTCTCAAAAAAATATAAGCACATTTTACAAAGACTAAAGCAATTGAGCCAAATAAACATTTCTACAACAGAGGTGTAAGACTGCAACATTGAAATCTGTATAAAGTATTTGCAGACAGTTACAGGACCTTACTAGTGTCTCCTTAACAGGTGTCCTCTTTAATATGGTTTCATTTCACAATAAACATACAAAAAAGTATGGGACTAACTGAGGGTAGTGTCCAGTTATCCTGGACAGAGTGTGTGCTTAATGCAAGTTTCACGCATAGTGGATATTAGTTTTCTTCAGAACCAAAATAAGTGTCCGTAATAGGGAAGTGTCCATAATTATGACAGAGTTGGTCATAAGGAGAGATTTCAGAGTACAGTGGAACAACACTTATGGACACCCACTTATAAAAGACATATTTACACTTTGTCCCGATAACAAGCTCAAACATTTTCCCTACATTAGCCTTCCACCAGTTAATACAGAATAACTGACATTTTAATGGCACCAAAGTGTAGCCCTGTCATTCAAAGTTTTATGGGCACTGATGATTTGCACACTTTATACACCTTCCCGTGAGAACCTGGCAGAAAATACCAACAGTCTGTCAAGGGTTTTGCTTTAGGTTGTATGGTACACGCAAACAAGAAAAATTGTACTGTCTGGCCTCTAAATAACAAACTGATAAATAAAATAATTATGACACTGCAAATGATACTCATGGAATATTTTAATTTATTACATTGTAGAGTTTTAAACACTAGACAAACATTAATTTCAGTGTAGGACTATTTGAACGAGCAAAGTTTTTTTTTGCCTACATTAATTTTCAGGTAAGGGATTAAACATCATTCTTTAATGTGTCAATAAAACATGTCCCATGATGATTTTTCTGAGTAGATCCTGCTTCCTATGGACACCCAGATAATGCAGACACTTTTGCTTCTCCATTTGGTGTCTGTATTAACCGTGTTCCACTGTATATATGCTATGTTATGAATACCACTTCTGCTTACCTTACTGTAAATATATACCAAAAGACATGACACTCATTAACTGTTTTAAGCTCATGTTGTTTCTTGGAGAATAACCTTTTGAGATAAACTAACATTGTTATGCATAATACCAGAGTCATGAAATTATTATTATTTTTTTGGCTCAAGCAATAACATTTGACTCAGTTGAAATCCTTGATGACATAATTATGGCCTAAACAAAAGACTGAAGCCAACCTTAGAGACAAGAAGAAAGCAAACCAGAATTAATTAATTGGGAAGTCAACTCAGTTGTCTCTGGTAAAAGAGAATACCCTTCTAATTTTATATTCTGGGGTGATAGTATTAAAATTCCTGCACATATTGTAAGTTAAGTTTATAATTTGTCAAAGTGAGAAAAAATTTAAATGAAGCTAATAATAAAATTGAACCATAACACATAGACATGACATGACGTTTTTCCCTCCCAAGAAGACCCCTTCACCTCAAAGCATCGGAGCAACTTAAGAAAATTGAGCAAATTTCAGTCTGCGACTGTTTGCGACTACTCAAGTGGCAAGTTAGCAGCTGAGTTAGGGACGATCTGTAGTTGTAATGTTGTGCTCCAGAGCTTGTGTTTACTGCTAAAAATCAACACACTTTGGTCACAAATAACAGAAAAATGGTAAGAGGTGCGATGGGGTGCAGTAGCCTAAAATCAAAGAATAACTTTTTCTTCAACAGATGGGGAAATTTACTTGGCTAGAACCCTCACGATATTTGCCCTAAAATCGAATGAGTTGGGTGAATATACAATGTGGGAAAATGTGGCCATATTGGACAGCCACGCGAGGAATTTAAATAATGGCAAAATCAATAGTCAAGAGATCATTGCAAGAAAAAGCAATATGTAGTAATTTTAATAACATACCTTTCATTTCGACTATTTTATTGGACTAAAAATGTAGCACATCTTGAAATAAACACGCATTAACTCATAATTTTTTTATCTGTGTTCATTTCCTCTGAGAAGAGCAACGAATATATCCAGTGATGTGATTGGTTGATTACTTCTACCAAGATGCCTTTCGGACCGTGTCCAACCTCCTCTGGGACTCCACATGCTGCAGCTGTAGTCACCACACCAATATGAAAACTATGTCCTGATCGAATAGGAGCCTGAAAAACCAGCTGACTGTAAGATAGAATGCACTATGGAGGTCAGGTGCTCCCAAAACAGGAATAAAGGCCCTGGTGTCAAACTGTGTACATGAAGAGAATTGCCAAGTGCTGTTAGGGGGCATATGGTGGCATTGCCACAACCGACAAAAGTATCGCATCCCTTCCTGAAAGGGTCGGTTTTGAAGCACTTTATACGAGCTCTGAGAACAGTCAGGTTTGCCAAAGAGTCCATGCACTTGGATATCTTGAACTGACAGGTGAATCTTTGCATCAACTGCTGAATTAACTGTGAATTCACTCACCCACAGAAAGCCGAAGAAACCCAAACAGCAAGCTGCCCAGAGCATGATGTGGTCAGGGTTCATTAGGTTGAAAGTATGATTAAGAGGACGCTCATCAATTCCACTATAATAGGTCGGCGGCTTGAATTAGGGGAACCTTGGACAAGATACCATGGAGAAGATGCTGTAACTGAAGGCAGTTGACAAGAGGAATGCGTAGACCACAGTCAGTATGCAGAAAATGTGCTGCAGACCGGTAGACCTTGATAGAGGCATTGCAGAGGCTCTCTGCCAAAACAGTACAAAACTGCATCAAAAGCTGCTCTGTAGCTGGAAGTGGTAAGCCATTTGGGCCTATGACCCCCTCCTGCTTACAAAAAGGCAACATACCAGATGTTCGGCCGAGAGGTATATATGACGTGTGGAGGGAGCTAAACCCTGTGTGAGGAAAAACTTGCACAAGCCTGTCTTTTAAACTACCTGAATGTAGGCCAACAGAGACGGAGGAACCACAGTTGGACCTTGATCTGCCCGAGGTGCCAGTTGTCTGAAGTGCTGGAACTGAAAACATGAGAGGGCGCCAGTGATAGGATTTAGTTTTCCCAGAACTGAAGATGCAGCAAACGAGAATGAATATGATGCATCGCCAGCAATGAGAGATAACATAACAAGACGCTCTATGAGCATGTACTTGAGATACCTTTGTGATGCAGAAGTGGGACGTACGCTTTCTGATCCTCGAAAACTATCCAGCTAATGGTTTGCTTTTGGGTCGTACAAGGCCTTTTTTGTTCACATGTGAGCAAAGCTTGTTAAACTGTGTTGAGAGTTGCCATCCATATTCATTGTCAGCTGTCATTGTTTACCTCTAAATTAAGTGGCAACATCTGGAGTTTACTTTGGCTCTCTCAAAACATTTTTTCTCTCTGCTAAGCTTGAAAACATTCGCATAGACACTTCTCTTAACATATTGGTTATTCAGAACTCGAAAACACATTGCACATCGTTTCTGTGTATGTAACATGTTTCTCAGAAGCAATCCAGATGTCCTGCATTGTAAAAAAACCCCTCAAAATTCAAACTGCTCTATTTTCAAAACAAAGCGTGTTACTTGGCCGAAAACAGGCCAGCAGACATATCCTTAAAATGTCATTTACCTGATGAAGGTAAAAAGTCTAAATGTTTAATTTTAGTTTTTTCCTGACATCAATTGAGAATAAAAATTAGTGATAAAAATTGTGAATGACGTTTCGATGAATCGTTCATCATTTTCAAATTCGTAAAAACTAAAAGTCAAATTCTTGTGAGTTCTTTATATGCTAAAAATGTGTGGGAATCTCGTTGCATGTAATTTAAAACGTTACAATGTGGAACGTAGAAAGTGATAATTAGGTACTAAATAGTTTTGCTTTGATTGAATCAGATTGAGTGTTCAGCTTAGGTTTCATTTCTTGGATAAAAAGCATTTCGTAAATTAAGCATTCAAATTTCCCACAACATTTCTTTAGAATGGTGAATTGTTCCTGAAGATCTTTGTTTCTCTGATTGTGCGCGTCACGCAGGTGTTTTCCAATAGCAGAGTGTTTGTGTTCCTCAATGCGTTGAAAAAGGTGTCGGCGAGTATTTCCTGACATCACATTCTAAATATAGAACTGTCACAGCAATTGAGTTATGATACCTTCCGGATCAAATTACATCAAAACAACTTTTGCAAATATGCGATTTTATTTAATATTAAATTCGGCAAACCTTTTCACATGGACAAACTCTACTGGATTTAAGTCTTCACCACTTTACAAAGGTATTGCAACATCCTCAGCAATCCAAGCAAGACAGTCCACCGGAGAGGTTGAACGGAAAGAGATTTATGAGTCACGTAGCTCAAGGCTCTTGATGGTGCAATAATGATGCAATACTTTGCACTTTGGACTACAATGAAACACCGCCATGTGCCTTATATTGTGCATTGGCCAATCAAAACACCGCCATGTTCCTTCTATCGTGCATTGCCCAATCAAAACACCGCCACATAATTGTATTGTGCATTTTGCTGCACAGGAAAAAAAAAAACAAGACACTCTATGAGCATTTACTTGGGATACTTTTGTGATGCAGAAGAAGATGCTGAAATGCACATAAAAGACTTATTATTTGATGCAGGGATTTTCGGCTTTGGGGTGCAACCTTGCATGCATGGTGTAAATGACCAATGAGAGACACTAGATCTTTCTTCCTGCAGAAAAGTCTGGAGTAAGACAGGCTTGAAGCTTCACTGAATCAAGTTTGATGCCCAATATCGTCAGGTAAGTACATGTAGATGGACTTTCCAGTTTATCTGGATACAATGGCAGACCTAAATCCGAATACAGCTAAAGACGGGCATGAAAGTTGTTCATACAGACTGGAGACTCAGGAGGTGCCATTGTAAGAAAAGCATCCAAGTAGTGACGGAGGAAATCAACTCTGCGATTATGCGTTAACAGCCTCTCAAACATATCTGCAATAGAAGTAAATATGAATGGTGCAGACCGTAAACCAAAAGGAAGGACCATTATGCATGTTGATATAGTAGGAGCCCTTCCACTTAATGCCGAGCAGGTAACGATCGTCTGGGTGGACCGTGACATTCCAATAAGCTGAAGCTACATCAAACTTGGCCATCAAGGTGCCTCTACCCCTCAACATGATGCTGTCAATGAATTTGTCAGCAGTTGTAACATACTAAATTGAAAAGGGAGGTTTGGGTATGCCATTGTTTATGCTATGCCTGGCTGGAGAAGGGAGATCATGCAAGGATTAACCAGCATTAACCGGGATGATTATTCTTAGGAATCACCCCAAACCTGCGATGTGGAGATAGGGATTCAAGAGGAATTGCAGAGAAATCACCCGAAATCCGATCTTGAGAGACCTCTGCCTGAAGATATTTGCCGATCACCACAGGGTGTTGGGAAGCCGACAGCATATTGGAGGAAGTTGAAACTACATGAAGATGGTGAAAGACCATTTCCAAAAACCCGGATCCCTAATTAGGCCTGTGAGAACATCAGCCACAGAAGATTTCTCTTGGTTGTTACAGATCGAGCTCGGCACGGAACTTCGACAAAACCGGAGGAGAAACCTCCTGAGTGGAAACCAAAGGAGAGAAGGGGTAAACAGAAACAGTAACATTAGCCTTTCTGAGAGCTCACAAAGGAGAACTGGCAGGAGCAACAGAATTAACCACGGGAACCAAACAAGTAGACACAACTGGTGAACACAATGTAGAACTATTTACAGTGTGTACGTAGGTCCAAGAGGGAAGACTAAAACTGCTGTCCCTTCCTTGCAGGAGAGGGTGAGTGGGATCTGAAGCTGTGCGAGTGAAAGGGGCGGTTGACCAGAGGGCACTCCCTATTGCAATGTTCACAGAGGTGACAAAAACAGCACCCAGCGTTCAACAAAATTGACCTCTTTTTTCCAGTAGTGACATTACTGAGGGGCTGAGTTATAATAATAATAATAATAACTTTATTAAAGTCTCAAATCTTTCTAGCTGAGCATAGATGCTCCTACTAATTGGGGAGACTAAATCAAATTAACGCTAAATCAAATCAAATCAAATCAAATGTTGATTTTTGGCGAGAGGGGAAAACCGGACCGGAGTACCCGGAGAAAAACCTCTCGGAGCAGAGTAGAGAACCAACAAACTCAGCCCACATATGACGCTGAGTCCGGGAATCGAACCTGGGATGCAATGGTGGAAGACGAGTGCTCCCACCACTACGCCAACTCTGCTCCCCATAAGTTATGACTTTGACTTTGATTGTCAGGTGTCTTTGGGGTGGTTGAGGCCTGCATCAACTGGCGAGTAGAAAGGATACTTCACACATTAATGTGATCAAGTAGGCTGAAGCCACTCAAAAGGCACTAAGGCCACAAGGTAGCGGGCATTACCCCTTAAATCTACCAAAGCAAAGATTGAGCCCAAGCATTAGCAGCCATGGACAGCTGTTTCGGCCTTGTTGGCGAGTAGAAAGGGCTTGTGGGGACTGTAGATGGAAGTTGTAAAGGTCCAAGTTCATCTTAGACCAATCGGTAAGGCCAGCAGCCACAGCATCTTTTTGAAAGGCCAAATCATAGTCCAACTAGGCTTGGCCTGGGTATTGGCGAGCTGTTTGAATAATCAAGAGCTTGTAGTGCGTAAGATCAGGCCAATGGTTAGGATGGGTAGTGCACAACACCATCTGATAAATGGTTAAGGCCTCGGTCCAGGTAAGGATATCTGTGACTTCAAGTATGTGGCACTTAAGTAAAACCATAGAGGAACATTTGAGGTTCATTCTCTGCCATGCAAAGGTTAACAGACAAAAAATCTGCCAGTCGATAAAATGGCTGCCAGTGTTCTTCACGACCATTTTGTATGGAATGGGGAGCACGACCAGGGCTGACAGCAACTGTGACTGGAAAGAAAGACTGAAGACTGACCTGTGCACTTGTAGAGGCAACCAGCGAAGTCCCCGTGGATGAAATCGGGCCTGAGAGTAACACTGAGCTGAAAGTGGTAATGGGGTGCGAACTGCCAGTAGTAAAAAAAAAAATTGGATTTAACTCAATTATTCTGTAATAAAGATGGAGTTGTAATCAACAAATTAACTTAATGATAAAGAGACATATTTCTCCAGAAATTTTAATTTGTAGTAGCAAAGGAAAATAGTTACATGTAGCTCAAGGCTCAAGAGGGAAAATGAATGAACTCTTGCTGGACTTTTCTAACCCCAGTGGGTGCATGAATTGTGGGGAGCCCTTGCTACAATCTTGGACAAAACTACTTGCGAAAATAGGCCTCTTGGGGTCCAAAAATCCTTCTCCAGTATGTGTGGGTCAACAATCTTCCTAAAGTAACTTTCCCTCCCCTCCCCATTTTCAATGTTGAAGTTGGGAAGCCATCATTGTCAGGGAAATGGTAGGAGCCGCAAGCAACAATAAATTGAGGGAAGGGGGGCTTTCAAACTCAGTTGATTACTGTTTGCACGTACAAAGGCATCTAAGCTCAATTTTCTCAACAGTTTTGTCCAAGATTGTAGCTTGTATAGCAACAAACAATAAAATACTAGCCAAGGTTTGTTGGAAGAAATGTACATGTATTGAGTTTCATATGCCATAAATAAAGTTGATCTCTGCACTCATTTCTTTTTTTGAGTGTGTGTGTGTGTGTATTCTTTGTTTTTCTTCAAATTGCCGTGCTCATTCCTGATATACAGGGGTGTATGACTTACTGCAATTTCCATGAGATAGCTCTTCCTAGCTGTTTCCCCCAAGTTTGGGCAGTTTGACTAAAGGAAAGGAAAACCTAATGATAAAAAAAAAGCATGTAAAAGGCAGTATATATCTACCCCTTTCAGTAATTCCCAGTCTGGAGGACAAAACAATGGTTGGTCTCTCTCCTGAGAGAAACAAACCTTTCAAATGCAAAACAATCTTATTGTCTTGCCCTCCTCATTGGGAATCAAATGTGAGAGGTCTACAGGCCAGTTGGCGCACACGTCCTTCAGTTGATCAACCCATGGGAATAGGTTTATCTTTTCCTTCCAGTGGCCACCCAGGTAATTTTAGTTATTTCTTTGTATTTTATTAGGTGCAAGTAAAGGAAAGAAGAGTGAACTGTAGAATGACTGAAATTTCTAATCCTGGTGACTATGGCATGGAACCACCTACAGTATCATGTGAGAATTTACCTATTGAAATGACCTCAGATAATTACAGTTTGATGGTTAATTTTTTATTTAATAGTCACTTTCAAATATTTAATAGTTTTGTAAAGGTCAGAACGGATCGAGTGGTCAATTGTTTTACAGGCAGTCCGATATGTTTGTCATCTTGCATTATTTTGACGTCTCTGTGTTCCTTGAGATGCCTCTTCCAGGCTCTCAGACAGTGGAGGTGAGCAACTCTCAGATAGTGGAGTCGAGCCAAAGAGGAGAATTAGCGACAAGTGAGCAAAGAAAATCCAGTCCCCGCTTGATTTAATAACTCTTTCTCGGTCCCTCACCTCCACTATATCTGAGCGTCTGGAACAGGCTATGAGATGGTTTAAAAGTCATTTCTGCAAGTTGCACTGTTTTGCTTCCACTAAAGAGAAACTTTAATTTGAATTCTTTAATTTCTATACATACCCCTGTCAGTAGCATTTGGAGCAATTTTAGAAGGACTCTCATATCTCATCTTAAACGGCTGAAATTGTAAGGCAGTTCAACAGTATAGTGTAATGCCATGTAAATCGTATATAACGTCTGGGTCGCCTGTGGTTAAAAATGTAGTTTTATTGTGGTTGGTCCACATGCCACTGTCAAGTTCTGTCTGAACAAAAAGTGCTTAATTTAATGATTATGCAGTTTTGTGTCAAGTGGGAACTTTTATCTGTGTTTCTAGTTAACAAAGTTAATGGAATATTAGTATAAGTATCATGAAAAGATTTATGAATAAATAATGTACTGTAGATTGGCTACCAGTAATTGGTATCAATGAATATGTGTCAAATGTTAGTCATAACAATAAAATGTATTTGTACAAGTTTTAATAGCCTGTTGGAAATCTTTCATTAATTTTTATTCCTAAAATAATTACCGTATACATAAACGTAGTGATTTTCCATTCTTTTATTGTCAATGGTTTCAACATTTAGTCTAATGACAATACAATGTCTGAACGTATTATGGATAACTTAATAGTAAATTATACGTGATATATAGCAGCAATTAACACATCTCTGTGTTTTTCAATCAATGCTTGAAAGCTATTTTACTTATTTGGACCTTAAAGAGGCCTACAGAACTTTTATGAAAAGTACATACAAACAATATTACAACACGTATGTTAATGCTCCAGTAATTGACAAAGCTAATGGAAAGAGAAAAAAAAGGTTAATCTGACAAGGTGGCAGTTCATCTATTTGTCCCCCTTCATCTCCACAGCTTACAGCTGTATTTCTGTCAATAATTAATCAAATCATTTCAATCTAAAATTTTTATATCCCTCACCATTATTTAGACTGGTCAACAGACAGTACCAGTGCTGTCAACCCCCCGAGTCTTCAGATATTGAGAATTGATAGGGAGGGGTGATAGATGACGTCATAAAGACATGACGTCATCATTGGCATTGTAAGATTTGATCTGATTGGTTTATTTCTGACCAATTGCATTATTGCTTAATATTACATTAATTTGCAATGCTTGCAAGAATGACGGTTACGAGGAAACATTTAATTTTGTTATGCATGTTAACAGTAAAATAGTCAAGCAACGCAAAATATTTAATATTTTCTGTCGTGAAAGACGAGTCTCACAAGAAATGGCAAACTTTGGGCGATTATCCAGGAGATTTCAGACTCTAATCTGGAGACCTGGAGATATGGTCCAAAATCTGGAGTCTCCCGGATTACCCGGGAGGGTTGACAGCCCTGCAGTATCCACTTGATAGCGCACACTCCTGAGTAACAATAACAATAACAACAACCTTCACAATTTAAGGATAAAAATAATTATTTATAATAATAATTATTTATAATAACATTGGCCAGCCACTAATCCATAATACCTTAGTTACAGCATGTTAGAACTGAAGGGCACGGAGTATTGAAGAGAAGGGCCTATTGTTGGTTGCATGAGGTAACAATGTTTTAATTACCCATTAAGCATTGGTTTTTATCAGTTGTCTGTGAAAATCATAAGTTCAAAACAATCTGTCGACAATCTGTCAATATCAACAATCTTGTGATACTGTGGCTGCGTGCATGTCAAATATAAGAATGAACGTTTTGTAATCATTATTTTGCAATTTGAGTTAGATTGCAAAAGGAATGACATTGTTGTGAACCTGTGGATGCTAATGGTAAATAAACCATGGCAAGTGCTTTTGGAGCAGTACTGACCTACATTGTATATATACCACAGTTTACTTTGATTTTTGTTTTTCTCGTCAAACAGCAGCCAAACTGGAGAGATTGGGGGTTTGGCATTTCAGTTGAATTCCAAAGAAAACAGATGAAAACCTTGATGCTACAGGTAAACCTCGATTATCCGGACTTGCTGGGACTGGAGTTAATAGTCTGGATAATCAAGAGTCCCGATAATTGAAAATATGAGTATAAATGAGACAAAATGAACTGAATTAATTAGGAAATTGGAAGTTAATGTGATAGCACACTGTATTGCACAAACAAGCTTCATGGAAAAACTTTGGTCTAAAACATTTACACTTTGAAAGGTAACTGAAAACCCTGCTATAATTACTATAACCTAAACCCAATAAGCTAAATGATGATAAAAATTATAATA
This sequence comes from Pachyseris speciosa, assembly GCA_016490735.1. Classification (NCBI taxonomy): domain Eukaryota; kingdom Metazoa; phylum Cnidaria; class Anthozoa; order Scleractinia; family Pachyseridae; genus Pachyseris; species Pachyseris speciosa. Next base: position 772,894 of record JAEMWC010000132.1, read on the forward strand.
GGCCATTTCCGAATTACCTTTGGCCTCCTTTTCAAAGCGAGGCCCAGTGCACAGCAATTCGTATGAAAATGAGTTTAATTTGCACGTGAATGAAAACTTATTTTCATACGCAAAGATGAGCACCAGGACTCGCTTTGAAAAAGAGGCCAAAGGTAATTCAGAAATGGCCTATTCATAATGATTGTTTCTGATCTTCATCATACCTTGTTAATAATCATGAAAAATCTGAGACCATAGGAAATAGTCCAGATAATCAAGGTTTGACTGTATTTAGTTTTGTTTTTCCCTTCCCGAACCCTTCAGTTTTTAATGTTTCATAAGCCCTTGAACTGGTCGAGAAAGTACTGGAGCATGTCTGCCTACCCGAATGTATAGAGAAGTAAATTAAATTCAGATTACGTTTATTTGAAATCCCTCTCTTAAAATGTTTGATTCTTGAAAGGACCAACAACTTGGCTTTAACATTATGACACCTTTGCCTGTTGTTCATTTTTTTTTTGCTTTTCTCAAAACCACTACTAGTAAAACCCAACTATTATGTAGTATTTCTGTTTATCACTATCCGAACCTTCACAAGCAAATCAGTGTGAGTATTCTTTTTCCACTACCAAGCCAGACAATGAAATAATCCCAAAGTTTATCATCACAAAACACAAGGTCTATTACCAGCTGATGTATATGTGTGTATATATATATATATATATATATATATATATATATATATATATATATATATATATATATATATATATATATGTATATGTATGTATGTATATATATATATATATATATATATATATATATATATATATATATATATATATATATATATATATATATATATATATATATATATATATAGTCAATAGAGGTGCAGTGTTCATGAGAATAATTATATAAATTGACAGATGCTTGTACCCTACACTTGCAATTGAGTTTTCATGCTTTTCATGGGCGATAACGTGAACATACTGGTAACACAAGAGCCACAAGTAAGGAGATATTTCCTTTTTGTGCTTATGATAAAACTTGCTCTAACATTACATGTGCATCTTAAACACAAGAGCCAACTATCATTGGTTCATCCACTTCCTGAGGTAAATCAGTGACACTCTAGGTCAAATTAAAACACAAGAACAACCCCCACGCACAAAATAATTGCATGCACGATGATGACAACGAATAGTTTGTAGGTTTATATAATTTATACAACTACAACAACTTGCAATGCAAACAGATTTATAAATTATTTGCAATGCAACTTCCATTCTCACATAATTAACAACTTTACAGTGTTCAATACAGATTCAGTTAGTCTGTTAATAAAGTGTGACCACAACAATATAATGTGTATCTACTATCATAAATCTCACTTGTATTCTTAGCGTGGCGATTTGTAGTATTAGCCTGTGGAATAGGCCATTTTGGAAATTACCATTGACAATACTCTTTGTTTGTCCTCCCAAATTTTGCATAAGCATTGTTTTTGTTTTCTCTTGGGACCGTTGTAAGTCCCAAGAGAAACTGGAAACAATGCTTATGCAAAATTTGGGAGGACAAACAAAGAGTATAATGGTATTTTCTGAAATGGCTATACTTTCCATTTCTTCTTGCTGCTCTATATTATTTACTATTGATAAAATATTCTATACATAATTTATTATTTAAATTATGTTACTTTGAAAACAGCAGTGTGTTATTTGCAAAGCCCTATCCTCAATGTGTATTAATAATGTCAATAATAATATGTGCATTGTATGTATATTTGTGAAAGCAAGGGTGACTACACAACTGTTAAAACTTGTGTTCTTTCATTACATAACTTGTTGGATGTACTTCAATCCATCTACCTTTTGCAAGGAACAGTACCTCAAGTTACTTATCAATTGTTCCATTTATGAACTTGTAATGGGTCCACTGCGAATAAAAGTAGTCTTGGCAGAGAACTATATAAGTCAATATTGCACCAATGGTTTTGCTTCTTGGTCAATCCAAATCATCATTGTTAAATAAGTCATCTGGTGGAACAATGCCAGGTGCAATGGGAGCAGTTACTGATGGTGTTCTGTCATTTGTTAACGTTGATTCAGAGGAAATGCCGACCATAGTTGGTAGGTCCAAATTTGTTGGATTTGCCTGTAAGAGTGAGCACATCACTCTTTAAGCCATTGCAAATAGTTTGAACCCAGAATTCATGTCATAACTTAGTGAAGCGTATCATTTGGGTTAGTCAGGTGCAGCTCTGGATGATGTTCCAAAAACCTTAGCAGAAGTCATCATCAGAGCAGTGGTTTTATAAGGGTGTGGTACTGGGCAAATTGGCTGGCTGTAAAATAGTCTTGTCTGCTTGCCATGAGCACATCAAGGTAATTGTTTTGGGGCGAAGAGGTTAAATCCAAACTTATACATTAGGGGGTTTGGAGCCAGGGAGAATAGAGGCAGACATGGAAGGTTATTACCTCCCTCCTCCCAGGTTCCCCCCTCCTCCCCCAAACTAACCAAAAACCTACTGAGAGTCTTACAACATGTTGAACCATTACTTGGTCAACTCATGTGTACAGTTATTAACACATCATAAATATTGATGATGACGTGTGAAGAAAATTTCTCATTGGTCATTATTTGGTCGGAATAGTTAAGCATGTGAAAGCAGCAGGCACATCCTACAAACTTGACTGTCCCCATGTGAGAAGGAGGATCAGCAATAAGTTTTAATTTGAGATTGAATATATGAAAATCATATGTTTGAACTGCAGATTAAAGAATGAAGATGTGAATGATCATTGCAGTTATGAACACTACTTAAGCTGTAGGGACCGAGAATAAAACTCAGGCTTGTACTTACAAGCCTGAATTTTTGTAAGGCTTTATTTTCACTACTGCTTAAAGTAGTGTTCATAACTGCTATGATCATTCACATATTCAAGTTTTAATTTGGCTATATAATTAAAACTGACTTACATTTTTCCTAGGCCTTCCTCTGCTTCGTTTAGGTAGTGATGTGTCCGGAGGAGGCTGTCAGCAGAAAAGAGATATTAAGTAACATTAGAGAACTGCTTAAAGTAACAGCTTTCTAAAGACTTATCACTTTTTGGTGGTTTAATTATCAACAGTCAGTTTCTTAAGTCTCAACCACCCAACATAGCTTATTCAGGTTTGTCTAAGCTATGTAATATTTTGTTTGCCAGACAGACATTTTGTCATCGAGGTCATGTACAGTATATTACTAATTTGATCCCCTTTTTGTAATAATTAAGACTGCCAACAAAGATAGAATTTCTTGTTTCTTCTACAAACATGCCACAACTCTTTTGTCGGCAAAGTTAAATGACAGTCTATCCTGTATTAAAAACATGGACAAAAAACAGGCATCCTTTTTGCTGTGTCCATTTAATACAGGTTTTTAACAATAGAAATGACCATAAAAGTCAGGTTTAATGTGTTTGCATCCGCTTAATAGAGGTGTCCATTGAATACAAGTATTCTTTACTGTAAATATGGGGAAAAAAGAATAGGACTTAGACTGCTGTCCGCTTAATAGAGGGTGTCCACTTATTATGGGGTCCACTTAATACAGGTTTAAATTGTATTGTCATAGGGTTGTAAGTTGGTTAATGCTAATGAGTTACAAAGTTTGCAATGCATTGTGGATGTTCAGTGTGCCCCATATATGTACCCTTTGAGTACCTATTTTTCTAGTTTGTTAAAGGGGTTCTGTCATGGTGATTTTGATGTTTTGGAGGTCAAATTAAAACCAAGTACCCTTAAGTACCATTGCTCAGAACCAAAATGGGCATAGAACACCACAAGAAAGATATTATTAAGGTGTTTTCTCAAAGGGAAGCAAGCCATAATCTGTATTTGGCTATTTTTCCACAGCACAAGAGGAGAACATGAAAAGCTGGCCCAATTTTTTCAAGTTGCAATCCATTTCAATCCTTGCTGTCTTCAGCCAAAGATGCTTATTTATAGTTTTGCTGAATTGGTAAAATAATTTTCAACAGAACGCAGGGCACTCAATGACAAGTTTCAGTAGATATCTGTTCGGTGGAGGGCAGTTTGCCTCAGGCTTTCAGCGTCGATTAAGGAGAGCACTCAGATTTTCATAACTGAAACGTGGCCTAAAAGATTCTCAATGGGGAAATCATAGCCCAAGGTTTTCAGAAAGGTAGTTAAAATCTGTTTTTGGCAGTCAAAAATGTCAACTAGCATTTTCAGAAGAGAAAATAGTTCCCTAGAAAGTTTGTGGAAACTTCATTTCAGCTAGAATTTTCTCAGAGGAAGATTTTGTTCCCTAACATAAATTTTCGGACAATTACAATTTCAGCTAAGGAATTCGAATAGATCAAATTCTTCTAGCTAATGAAAACATCACTTTAAACAGACTTCAAACGTCATAAGGCAATTAAAAAATGCCTTTCTACAGTTTTTGGTCTAAATTCACGACATGTATCCCCCTTTGAATTTATGTGCAGCCTCGCAGTTCCTATAAGCTCTGTTCTTTTGTCTCACCTGAAGGGTGGTCTCCAAACAGGTGAGACCTTGTAAGAGCTGCAAGGTGACCCAATTTATGGTTACAAAAAGCATATTTTAATATTGTAATGCTCTCTTGCAGTACTGGATAACCTCTTATATATTTCAGTCTTACCCATTTTCTTGGTCTTCCTCGTGGTCGCTTTGGCCCAGTGGGAACTGGCTTGGGCTGAAAGGTCCAATTGAATTAATTTCAAACAACTTCCAATAATTAAAAAAATTAATATGTGAAATAAAAAGAAAAGTAATCCATACTTCAGACATAGCATACAGCTTGCCCTACAGTTTGCACTACGAGGAGGGAACCACAACCTGCATAGCAAGTGTTTCCGTGTGGTTTTTGAGTGCCAAAAAGGCCGATTTCTGAATTATGGATGTGCATGGAATGGGACTAGAGCAAAAGAAAGAACGGTGAGGGAGGTAGGAAAAACTGCTTGCCCGTAAGCCCCAGGATTCTGCAGAATGCCCTCTTCACCATTTCATGCTTGAGGACAGGACATGACTGATCTGCCTAGCCAGTGTGACAAATGGAAAGCGTCTGTTGTCTTGGATCTTTTAGTCATTAAGCGATAGGGGAGCAGTGGTGAGAGTGCTCGCCTCCCACCAATGTAGGATTCCCAGACTCTGCATCAAAAATGGGTTGAGTTTTTTGTTGATTCTCATCCTTGCTCTGAGAAGTTTATCTCTGGTTTCCCCTCCCCTCAAAAGCAACATTTCCAAATCCCAGTTCTATACAAAATTGAAAGGACAGTAGTTGTATGCCTTGCAAAGTGCCTGATGGGAATTAAGAGAAAAGACCCAGAAAAGGGTAAATCTGCTGCCAAGGCCATGTTTCACTTGTAATATGCAATTTTTTCTGCCCAAATGCCTGCAAGTCGCTGTCTAATTAAAAAAATAAATAAACATCGCCCATTTTCCCTTTCCGTTTGTAGCTGTCATAATTTCGTGTGAACAGTCCTGTTGTTTGTCATCATTTCAGCTCCTTATGTCGCCATTTCAGAGCCGTGTCGCCTGTTGGAATTTACCATAACAGGGCCTCAGTTATGGATGAGCTCTGCATATGCATATTGCCCACAATGGATCGTTCAACGCTAAAATAATGTGTAATGTAGGGGTGGTAAACAATCTTTGAAAAAGTTAGGGTGTGGCAAAATTTCAGCCAGATTTCATTGGTCTACTAGTCTCAAATTTTTGCATAGTGCTCTCTCAGTGTCTTGCTTTCTTTGGTCTCAGGCTTGCATAAAGAATTGTGGACTTGCCATCTCAGTCTTGAATTTGCCACTTATCACCCCTTTAGGTGGAGTCCTGCCAGTCTTGGCCCTTACAGTTGTGTGCTGTGCTTTCGAACAGATTCACGATTACTACATTGTAAATTGTGAAATGCTGATAATCTTATAAAGCACTTTGGGTAACACACTGAAAATTGCCACAAACTATTTAAAATGGGTAGGGTCAGGCCAGTACTTCTTACTGGACTAAATTTAGAGAAATATAACTTTGGAGTCAAAATGCATCAGTCCCAATTACACAAATTCTGCCATCTGGACCTTCTTTACTTGGTTGCTAAGATGGGGCTATTCATGCCTCAAGGGTACCTGCCATGTATGTTATGTTTCATGACTAATATGATACAATAAGTTTACTTTTGTCATTCATATTAGTAAGGTGGTCAATTTAATATAACCCTAGCTTTTTAATGTCCTTTGATCCATGGTGGGGCAATACCGTAACTTAATTGTTTACTGGCAGTGCATGTGGTTATTACCTGATGCAGCTGTTGCAGGATTAAAAGATTAATTCTGTATGTTTTTTATTTTTCTGCTATGAGAAAGAAGAGATTATGTGGAGACCTAACATGCTAATTTATCATGACGTAACAATGCAAAGCTGTTTTGCACAGTCTGGGTTTTCACTCACAAGAATGCTTTCTGTTAATTAGAAAGGAAATCTGAGATGTCATTTTAACAAAAATTAATGGAAAGATCAGTCACTCACAGATGCAAAAGTTAAAACAACTTTGTACCATGTGGTAAAAAGCATTCAAGAAAATTAAGAAATCATTTGAGAATTTCTGTGAGACTCAAAAATAGGGGTCATCTTCTACACAGCTGGCAAAGAACACCATGAGAAGAGTCTACATGATGTACCCTTTGTTGCAAAGTCACTGTGGGTCAAAAAGTTGCTTCCCCGTATTTGCCTTTTTGTTTTAATGACAATACCATAAGGAGAAAATGAACTCTGATCACTACCCAGATCAAACAGGATTGCATTTGAATAGCCGGAAGGAACACAAGAATTGATTTAATTGTAAAATCTGCTTAACTGACCACAGCACATGAATAAGTTGTTTTTGTCTGGGATTTTCATCATATTTATTCTTCAGAGAAATATCCTTAAAAGGTTTTCAATTTGCTTTGTTTTAACCTCCCTTATTAAATGTGCTTAAGCTTTAAATAAAAAATTTAATACTCCTTTTATTCACAGCAACCCTAATTATTACATGACAAACCAGAATTAGCAAAACAAAGGCTTTTTTTGGAAGACATTTGTCCACTTTTGCAACAATTTTAGTAAGTCTCCCAGATTAACATCCTACAATGGGCTTTAGTGCAGTTCTAAAAGCTGTAGAGGGTTATTGTGCATGGGTAAAATAAACTTTTCACTTTTGTTTCAACATAAAAGGATATTAATAAAGCTTTGATGAACATGTGCTTGGGTCATTTTAAATTGCTACCACACAATGCAAAAGGGACCTTTATTTCAACCCAAGAGATATTCTTTCAGGGATTTTTTTTATGTACTAGAGTAGATTCCAAAAAGGCCGTGAACTTCAAGGAGTTTCAAACATTTGTTCTTCAACTTTTACGTAGTACTGGGCTATAAATTTTATCAGTTCTAAATGATCACTGAAATTGGGGAGGGAGGGTTTATCAGTCGTTCCAGATTTTTTTTCTCTAAACATGAATTTAATAACTATGATTATAATGTTTGGAGTCATCATTGAAATCTTCAAAGAAAAAGCAAGGAGCAGAGCTTTTTTTTTGTTGGTGTGCTTTTTTCAAGCATTCTCAAAGTGGAAGTTTTTAGATAGAAATGAGTTTGACAAACTTATTCGTCTTAATTTTCGATTTATGCAAATTTATTTGCACGAGTTTAGTTTCTAATATAGAGTGATTAGGTGACAGGTCGCGCGCCCACGACGAAAATATCATGTTAGCTGTGAAATAAAAATAACGAAACAGAAGTTTGATAAACAGCTGCAGTTGAAAGTAAATTGAATAGCAAACTTAAAGGAAGTCGAAGAAACTCGGCACCTGCACTCTACATAACCTGGATGTGTGTCATTAAGTGATATCTGCGAATTGTTTTCAAAATTTCTCGCACATTAGCATACAGAGTGGGCGAACGAAACGCCTGGGCGATAGCATCAAAAGTTTGAACGCATTGTCACCGACTCACCCACTGAAAGCCTTGCGCGAAGAAAGTGTGTGAAGGCGTAAATATCGACCTATCTTCAGGGTTTTACCACGCAAAAATTGCAATTTCCAGCAAAGTTACTTCAAGGAGTGGCGAAAGGAAACCTCGTCGAAGTGTTTGCGAAGTTATGTTTTGGTAACGTTTTGATTTCGCATAACAAAGACCAATAGTTGTAAGCTTCTCCTTTGCGGTTTCCGGTTTTTTGAAAGCTTTTCCACTCCTTAAAGAAGCTATATTTTACAATAATTTTTGGTCAAATTTTAAGCTGGATATATTTTAACAACGACAAGCAACTTAACAAAATGCTGCCAGGAGGCTTTCATCTTTGTAGAAAATTATATTTCGTCCAGACTAAACGTCAAAGCATCATATTTCCTACACAACACAATGCAATGCCTTACAATTTTTATCAGACCACAAAAAAAATCCTGCCTCTTTTTATCTTCAAGGAACAAATGCTGTTTCTCATTCTTCTTCGCTTGTATCTAAAAGAGTCGGGATTTGATGAAACGCGCATGTTGAGAATTTATTTTGGGGGCAACGCCACATCGAAAACACGTGGCCATTGACTTTTTGCTTCATGAAGCGATTCTTGATAAGGTTACTTAAATGTAAAAATGCTTCAACGAGTGGGCTGGGCGAGCCTTTCAAATGTTTGCCAAACATTTAATGCAAAGTCATCTTTCAATGGTGTAGCACAGAAGTTTCGTTTTTCCGAGAACCGTGTTTGTATTGCGCGCAACCAAACCCACGTGAAAAATAATCGCTCATAGAATTACTAGATTAGAGTCAAACAGGACGTCTTGTCAACATTAAACGAATTTTCATTTGACCACTATTGAAGAGCAGGAAGATATAGCCCACTATTTCCGCGTAGGCTTCGCAATTTTCCCTACCGGCAGAACAGATCGATTTTTCTTCTCCTTTAAATTTTCATTTCCTCGCGATTTTCGTCGATAATTTTTTCCCTCGCTTATTGGGCAACGTTCCAAATTTGACCCCAATATCGACCTTGTGTACTTTCTCAAATAGCCGTGTTTTTAGATTAAAGCTATTATACACACATTGTCCAGATGGGACACAAAACGCCTTTACAAAAACGCGCAGGTGGACTTTTTATTACGTTGTCATTCACCTAACATGGCGCTAATAATTTTTCCCGCGAAAACAACAGCCGCGCCACGTGCTACACGAAGGGAAAGCGCACGCATGCGCTTTTTCCAAACTCACGTGATTATGGGTGTCTGCACTAAAGTATGCGCAGAATTTCACGCTTTGAAAAGCACACGTTCGCGAGAAGTCCTGCAAACGGGCTTTAAACACCGGAAGTCAAGTGGAAGCAAAGCAAATTGCGAATAACAAATGTGCAAGTATTTTTACAAAGCAGCTCGAGTGTTTTGAAAGTTGCGGGCCTTGCGTGTTTATCGGAGGCGCCGTATTATATCTTGCTTAGTGCGCGTAACCAAGTTATTATGCGGCAAAGTTGTAAACATTGATTGTACAAAGAGATTGCCACTTGGACTTTCTGCATTATTAACCACAAAGCAAGAAAGCGTGTTGGATTGAAAGTGTAATAGCTTTTTTGGGCCCGGCCACGGAAGAAAAAACACCCTAAAGATTTACAGCTGTTGGTGAGCAGTGCGCAGGAGTTGTAAACAAAATGGATCACTGGTTGTGTTTGTTCGTGATTTGCACGCGTGTTAAGTAGTTTTGGTGGTTAATAGGATAATACACGTATTCGATAGGTTAGCCAAAAATATCCACACCAGCACATGCATAACACAGATTCTGCAGCAATACAATGCTGGCCCGCATGTTACACTCGCGAGACTAACCGCGCGTTGTACACAAACTAGAACTACAATCATTGGGCACTTACCTTGGGATTTTTATTTTTCGAACCTTTCGGTCTCCCTCGGGGTCGTTTTATCACCGGAGCACCGTCATCTTGGGCCTTCTGCGGCGAAAAAAGTTAACAAACATTGATGATCAATCGATATTTGAGTGCGCTAAATTTAGTCCTGAAGCAGTGACCTCATGAATGTCACTGAGCTCTGGGGGAATGCACAAGCCAGAGATTTGCATCACTGAAATACAACCGCCACAAACAACTTTGTACATTTCTATCAAAGTACTCTGGAAAGTTTTTCCGCGGACGACCTCTCTTTGCTTTCCCGGGCACTTCCGCTGGTACAGGTTTTTCATTTTGTTCATGTTCCACAGCTTCCTGACCTGTTTCCGTTGCAATATTTGGCTGGCGTTCTACAACTTCAGGGTCGGTCATTGTACGCGCGCTGTAAAATTATTTCGCTTGTGATAACGCGCGGAGCGTGAATGATAAGTTGAGACCGTGTGCTTTGAATTTTTACGACCCCGCCTTTCGATTTTGTAATCTCTTTGGAATTTTTTCCGAGTTTGTCGATCAGGCGCGAAGCGTGGGTGTACGATGGATCCTCTTCCTCGATACGCCGACCCGAGTAGAACCGCATTGAATCGTCTCTTACAAGTTCACTCTGTTGTTGTCGACGACACAAATCATTCGCAAATTTACTATCGTGTTGGCTGTACGCTAATTGACGAATACAACTTGGCAGCGGCGATGCGATTGGCCAATCAGTGATCTATTGTCAAGTCGTCCCGCGAAGAGGAGCTCGGACCACCCTTTGTCCTCTGAAGGTGCCGACTTGATTGACAGACAACCGGACCTGCCGGAAATGAAATCAAATAAAAAAATTTTCTGGGTTGCTGTAGGTATTGAGTTAAAAGCGTTTTGCGTTCGCGACAGTCGGTGCTTCGCGCGAAATGGAGAGCCTGTGTCGTGTTGTTGGCTTGGGAATCCAGCTTTCAATCACAGGTTTAAGGGATTATAAGGGATAATGCCTTGTTGCTGTTTCGTGAATGCAACTTAACGCCGCGAGCAGACGAATATCGGAAAAGACAGCATTTCAGGAACTTCCTTTTTGATTTCATTATCTCCAAACCTCAAGCCAAGGAAAGTTCTCGTAACTTCACGAAAGAGGGCTCAAATTGAAGGACAGCTATCATACTGTATCATAACAAACAACCTCAGATCCATGTCAGAGGAATTTAAAACTTGATCCCTTTTAACAACTGCGAAACCAAAACAACCGTTTAACGATTTATGTGGTCTTTGACAGAGACCGTTTGAAGGCACAAAAACATTGCCCTATCAGCTGTTTATTTCGTGAAAATTACGAAAGAGTTGAATTAAGTAAACAGGAACATGGAAATTCTGTTCTTTAAATCACTTGTTTGCTGCAAAACGCTTTCAATTTTTCACTCTTAGAGTTGTTAATCAAACAACTCCTTGCATTCAGAAGTACCCAGCTTTTCATCACTTTAGAACTGCGTACAATACTGAGTTTGCATTTACAGTTTCACCAAACCCTTCATGTCGTTAGAAAGTTCGTGAAATCATGGAAGGCTTTCGGGGTTGGGAAAACTGCAATTTTATTGCGTTCTTAAGCTACGTAAACTCACAAAGCTGACCGTCCCACAAACAACACCAAAAGTAAACATACTTTGGAAGAAATAATGCCGTTGACAACTTGAAACAGCGGGATTCGAAGCTTTTCCGGAATAAACACACAAACTTATTGAAAGTTGTTACTTTTCTGCCATTTTAAACAACTCTTACCGTCGAAGCCATTTTCAGGTGTTTTTTTTTTTTTTTCAAATAGCGGCCAGGATTTATCTATGACGTTTTTGCTGGCGATGCAAAAATGCTTTGCGTTCTTATAATAACCTACAATATACGTACATTCGCCAAAACAGCATTATTTCTTAATACCCGGACAATGTTGGCTTCAAGCCAATAATGCACATCAATGTAGACGCATATGTAGAGAAATTAGTTTTGTAATGCTACCCTGACTTGGCTTCAAACATACATACACCAGCAGTAATTGCAACCGAGGAAAGCGGTAGTAAAAACTGGGGACCTGAATTATGTTTTATCGAGTTATGGAAGCTGATATGGCTCTAAAAGGATAAAAGTTGAGTGAGGTTAATTTAATGTTTTAATCTAGAAAAAGGGATTTAGGTAGAAAGGATTCATTCTTGAGAAGTTTAAACCTCCGTAGGCCTTTGAGCCGGGAAGAAATTGCGTACTCCAGAGCTAAGGTTCGGTCGGAAATTTTTAAGTGGCCTCTGTTGGTTTAGGCTTTTTTTCGGCCTTCTTGCGAAATCAGTTTACTGCGAATTCTTTGCGAGTTTGACCACGAAATGTCGGCTGGCCTTCGCCCTGCAAAATTGACGTCAATTGATTGCGAAAGACTCCTGGCGAGAAATTTCGTTTGCTTTCCAATACTGGGAGTCTAGTCTGCGTATTTGTGTGCGAAGTCTGAAGTAAGGTAGTGTTTGCATTTCGAAATCTTCTTGATGGAGTGACTATAGCAGACGATGTCACATCGGGCTTCATTGGTTCGGGCGACCGTGCTCGAAATTTGTGAGTTTGTTCATACTTTGCAATTGACCTAACCCTATTTTCATTCGTCTTAGTAGAGAGACAAGATTGAGACGAGAAACAATTATCGCCAAATTCGATTTTGGATCTATTTTAAAACAGCCACTGTCTCCGGCTGTTTCATTTGTATCGTTGCCACCGTCTCTTTAAAACTGGTCATCCTGCACGGACGAAGTTTGAGCTGCATTCAAGTGAAACGATTTGCTCACAAAGCCACAGTTTAACTCCCTTTATCTACGGCCCTTCAATATGTGATGAATTTTCCAATAACTCTACTACCGATAAAGACTGAAAAACTGAATGAAAATTAGCAAGGTAGATGACATCCTATAGAGATAGAGAATTTAAGCACTTGCTCATGCCGATTTGATCTGTCTTTACGCTGTAGAATCTTTGCTGTACTGTACTTGAAAATTTGCAGCTACTTCGTTAAAGGTCTCAGATAAGTCCTGCTCCGTCAGTACTAAAAAGTTTTAAGCTCAGTGTATGCCTGTCCAATTTTTGGAGGGATTTCTTGGACAAGGATAGTGACTCAGTGTATCAAAACTGCGACGCGTTTTTAGGTTCGACCAAGAAGGTTCGTGGTGAAACTTTTGAACCGCACAATAAAACCCACGATTGTGGTCTTAATGCAGTTAACAACATCAAAGGAAAGTTATATCAGGGGCACCCAACGACAAGTTTCGGTAGATATCTGTTCGGTGGAGGGTAATTCGCCTTGTGTTTTCGGCGTCGATTAAAGAGTGCACTCGGATTTTCGTAACTAAAACGCGGCCTAAAAGATTCTCAATTGGGAAATCATAGTCCCTGAGGTTTTCGAAAAGGTCGAAATTGCTGTTTTGGGCAGTCAAATTCCATAGAAAGTTCGTGGAAATTCATTTCAGCTTGCATTTTCTCAAAGAAAGATTTTGTTCCCTAAAATTTTCGGGTTATTAAAATTTCAGCTAGGGAATCCGAACAGATGAACTCATGAAAACATCACTTTAAACAGAATTCAAACACCCGAAGGTACTTAAAATGCCTTTCTATACAGATTTTGGCTGATTTGCCTTGTTGGGTGCCCCTGTTATATACAGATGCAAAACCTTCAGTAGAAACACCTCGATTTAGTATAGTACGGCTTCAGTAATATAGTATTCATTGCAATGTACGCTACCATCTAGGATTTTCAGCCCAAAACATAAACAGTATATTACAGTACTAAATAGTACCACATGTAGGACTAAAGGTCCCATATCTTTCAGAAGGTTGCTCTTAATTAATTAAACAATATAAATAGCACGACACTGAGAAGACAACACACGCTTAAGGGGATTCAACGATTGTCGAAGTGCGTTGACTGAAACGTTTTTGTATAGCATCACGGAGAAGTCAATGCTCCGCCATCCGAACGGTCAGATCTCCGAGTCGGCCATCAGCAGATTAAAATTTTCGGCACTTAAGATTTCTTCCTAAGACTCAACACTTAGAAACAGCAAGGCTGCTGCCCCAGAGCTCACGAAAAGTGCCACAGGTAACTGAAGCACTGCTGGAGTCTTGGTTGAGGCATTGGAAAGACTATTGACATATCATGCAGCTGTGCATGACATTATGTAAAGTTCATCGTCTGGACAATATAGTTATAAGCATATGCAAAAAGTAGACGGCAGAACCACCCTCAGTAAGCTTCATTTAAACGCTCTTTGTCCAGGATTTCATCCCCAAACTCCAACTGAAGAATCTCCTTGTACTAAATGTTACCATATACAAGGGAGGCGACTTAGCTTTAGCCGGGGAAAGTTGTGTTAAATTCATCATTACTTACTGACCCAGTCGCAAATTGAAGTGACAGTTAGCTATACGTCGATTCAGCTAGCTTCTTTTACGGTGCTGGTTTCTTTGCTAACTCATTGATATTCGCCCCACATAGGCTGGAAGATCACTTGAGCTGTATTAATATTTAAGAGGAGATTTTTGTAACTGCATGGGCTTGCAAAAACGCATTGCACTCAAGCACAACGGCAGTTTGCTACAAGACATGGTTTCCTTTGTCACCTCAAAATCTTTGTTCATAGTCGTGGAATTTTAAATGCTCTAAAAAGCGACATGGCTACGTAAGACAAGCATAGCCTTACCTCGTTGCAGTGATAGTTTTGTTTTTTTTAGAGTGCCGAGAAACTTTAAAACTGTCACTGCATCATTTAAATCGAGTGCCACGCACAGCAAAACCATTTTTGTACTATCGCCTTACCTTCTCAGTCAATTTGATAGCATTGGTTCAGTTTTTGACGGGTTTGCAGTGAGAATCTTTTAAGAATACTTGCGAAAGAGTGTACACTGAATTCAATCATGTTTCGCTGTGGCAAATCACTTCACTTTTACTGCATCCAGTTGGCAGTCAATTTATTCCCCAAATCGAAGTTGATATTGAATGCCTTGTGTAACAATTTTGGAGGACAGAGTCACTGACATGTGAAGAAACAACTCATAAAAGATCAAGCTCGTTTTGGCTTGGCTCCGAGCGTTTTGAACTGAAACGTTAATTGTCTGAAATCTCAGTTTCACTCCTGACATTTGAGAAAAGCAATTACCAACATGGAGGCTGACCTACGCTACTGAGTAGGTACTGGCCTACGCAACGTATATTCAAATGCTAGGTTTCCATGCCGCGCCTAAGGATTTCACTGATGCGGGAGAGAGTTGCAAACTACATTGCAGAAAAGTTGCTTTCATGCTGAGCGATTCAATGGTACAAATTCAGAAGCTGAGCCAGTATGAAGAAGCAGCAGCAAGAGTTTAACGGCAATGGCTTAATTATTGAGGAAGCAACGCTCCGCAGTTTTCGTTAGAATTGTCGTACTTTTAGGAGTTCATTTACATACTCAAAAGTTAAAGCTGTGTTCAAACGCATAACAAACCATGCAAACATCCACAGGAAACTGCTGCTCAATAGGATTTCACTGATCACACAGTAGGACTTTCAAACTGACCGCAGGAAAGCGTGTAGATCATCACAAGCTCACAGGCTGGGGCGCAGCAGTCCCTACTTTATGTAACAGTGCCAAAACAACATTATATAAAACAGTACTATACGGTGATAGCGGTAAAATATCGGCACAAAGTGTCCGTGAATTGAAAGTTAACTTTAAAGACGAATTGGTGAGCATTTTTGATAATCCGAGTTAACTTAAGGAAGAGGGTGGAAGAAAAACTGAGTAAAACAGCTTTGGAAGCCAAAGGTAAGCCAAGATGCCATTTACGACATTTAGCAGAATTCTCGCTTGCTATGCTTTAATGTTTCGTAAAAAGTCGAGCTGCACCTAGTTGTAAATATCTGTGACTGTAACTGGTAGCTATTTATTTGCTGAGAAATCGCACGATGTTTAGCTATACAACAGCGAAACTAAGTCATAATCTGTGGTCGTCCTGCGTGGCCACGTACTTGTTACAGAAATCGATTTTTCCCGGCAGACATCGCGCGCTATTCAAGAAGGAAATAGCTCAACAGCTCATTTCAGTGGTCACGGATTTTATACTTAAACCCTGTAACTCTAAAGTTCATAGCACCTTCTACAGAAAAGTATATCAGTTTTCATATAATTTTTTTTATCAAGAATTTTTGTTCTGAGAACGCAATTTTTATCGCGTGACCAAGCTGGCTTTCAGTTCAAGTGACATTTGGCACGTGAGTCGTGTTTGGCGTTCTGTTTTGTTTTGACATTTAGTTTGCTTCCTTGGATTGTGTTGGGTTCTTAAAAAGAAAATGACGAAGATCTGGAAAAGGAGAAATCAATAAATGCTGTCATAAACTGCAAATAGATTTTTGTTTTTCCTTTTGTTGCTACGGCACATATGAACGTTTCCTTTCTATTCTATCTAGCTTATTATTTTTTATCTCGTAATCTCTATTAAGGTTTTATTTTTTGAAAAACATTCAAGTTTAACAAATATGCTTATAAGGACAAATAAACAATAACCAAGATTCCTGGTTTTTAAAGTGTTTGTCAATGTTGAGTTCTTAGCTCGTTCCCTACCTTTCAGTTCCGGTCGGTAATGTTCATGTTTACATTTCCTTTTTGAAAGAGGAACGTTAGGAAGAATATTTTCAACTAGGCAATATAAACAATATAAACAGCTTGAAGCAAGGTTTAAAAGATCTGGTGGGTTTTCTCGAAAGAAAGTCTCTGAAATCTGCAAAGTTCCCAGAGAATTCTGAAAGTCACAGTTCTCTTCCTTCTTTAAATAATTCCACTTAAAGAAATATTTTAAAGTTTCCTGTTAGAAACTGAAAGGTAATATAACAAGGAAATATATTTAGCTGACCGATAAAATTGTTTGCAACAAAGTTCCACTCCCAAGTTTTCTTCAAAAGTAAACAAATTAATTAATTAATTGAAAAGTCGATTTAACGCTCTGTTATTCTAAAAAATGTCTTCACTTGTTTCACTTAAGATTTGCCATAAAATTAATCCAAGCTCACCTTATGAAGAACAAAATTAAGACCACGAGAAAGAACTATTGTTATATATATATCGAGCCTATTTTATTTTGTGAGTTTGGTGACTCGGCAGAAAAATTAAAACAGTACACAAGGCGAAAATACTGTTCAGTTGCTTTCATTCGAATTTTTACACCTCGGGATTTCATCCACAGACTCAAACGGCTAGAATCACCTTATACAGCGTAGTAAACAGCATCACAGGGCAATGATACTCAGTGACTTTCATTTGAATGGTCACCAATGACTTCAAGATTTAGCATCATCAGGCTCAAAAGGCCGGTAGAATCACCTTGTACATACAGCAGAATAATAAGCACCACAGTAGCTTTCACTTGAGCGGGTATAAGACCTTTCGGATTCAAACGACATTCATTAACATTTGTGCTAAGCAACTTGGATTAAATTGGTTTTTAGTGGTCGTGCAAGTAAAAAGCGAAAAGAACTTTAATTTTTAACTTTCTCTCCTCATCTAACTTGGAATAAACTTGAAGCAATTTTAAATATTTTCTGTCCGAGCTGTTAGTTTGGAATCGACTTAGACTTCTGTCGATTTTAATCAACTCGTATGTAGGTGTTTTTGCCTTCGTGAAACCTATCAGTAGACCTGAAACCTCCTCGTATGAGCCGAGTATTATTTGTAATGAATTCTATGGATTGTCTCAGTTATATTTCACTATTCTCCACCAGAAAGGGTGTTTCATCGCGTTATAGAATCATATAATGACTATTTACAGTTTGGTGTTAGGAGAGCAACATCTGAATAAGTGGTTGAAACTATTGTAGCTAGCTAGAATGCCAAGTTTGAAGATGCCTTCCTTTGCCGTATCGTCCAAAAACGCAGTTTAGTTTTGTCAAAAGCTCTTTAGGGTTAGGTTAGAGCGGCGAAATTCTGGACGACAGTGCTCACAATTAATATACTATTATTTAAAAAAAGAAAAAAAGGTCGAATGATTCTAGCTGGATTTCTTGAAAAGAGCACATCGGGAATTGTTTCATATAGAGTTCTTAAACCGATTTTCCTGTTGATATAAGGCGAACCGTTTAATGGATCAAGACCAGAAGACGTTCCAGTTATCATCGAATTTCAACTTACAAGGCAGGATTGTGGGGCCTTTTGCACTGAAGACGCCCTGATTAAAAGAAAAACCTTTGGACTTTTGTTTTAAAAGCACTTACACGATTCGTTTTTACTTTGTAATAGTTTAAGAAATGATTGGCATTTTAACGGGTTTTGCAGTGAAATAGCTTCTTGATCGAACGATTAGTTTTGAATTGGTAGCCACCGAAATCAAATTCAAATTTGTTGTTGAGCTATCGACTGTTGTCTTCCCCCAGTGTTTGTGGCATTAATACAACAATAAAAATATTTTTTTTCAGCTGCGGTCTCAATGTTAAAACCATTTTAGTGAAAGGAAAACTGAGTTTCAATTGTTTCGAGTCATTCGGTGTTAAACAAGGGGTGGATTCGATTCTAATGAAAGTCACTGAGTGGTACTATTGTGCAGATGTCATTTCAGTATAATATGTGCTGTCGGGCATTGCAAGTTTTTCGGATTGAATCCTAAAGTGTGACCATTCAAATGAACTTTCAAATGAACTTTCAAATGTACTTTTCTGTGGTGTTGTTTATTATGCTGTACAAGGTGGTTTAATCTTTTGAGTCTGTGGATGAAATCCTAATGTGTGACCATTCAAATGAAAGCTACTGAGGAGTACTTTCCTGCGGTGCTGTTTATTATGCTGTACAAAGAGGTTCTAACTTTTGCACCCTTGGATAAAAAACCTAATTGATGCCATTCAAAAGATTACTCCAAAAAGCCGGCAGAATGTTGAAATGTTAGTAATACTAATACTGTTACATATCCTTCTAATCTGTAACATGTTGTTTCTGTAAATATGTGGAGTTCAAAAAAAAAACTTTTGTGCCCTTGGAGTAAAAAACCTAATTGAGACCATTCAAAAGTGCTGTTTATTATGCTGTACAAGGAAGTTCTATCTTTGAAATCGGTGGATAAAATCCGAAGATGTGGCCATTCAAATGAACGGCTTCTGATTAGTACCTTCCTTTAGTGCTTTACAATGCTCTGTGAGGTGTTTTTCTTGTACTTAGTCGAATTTTCACTGAGCGTCTAAATTACAGCTATCCTTTGAGTTAAGTACCTTCTTTCTTTTCATGATGCGCAAATAAACTGAGGCGGTTCAAACATTTTGTTCGAGAACAGAATCACGGAAAGCGACTGAAAAGGTACGTACTATGCTATACTTTGACTCCAGCTGGAATCAAAGCTGGAAGCCGGGTTAACAATGCTTTTTATACAACACAATTCAATGCGTGAGAAAGTAAAAAAGTAAATGCTTCTGACCTTTCCGTAAGGATGAAACCAAAAGGTTTATAAGGGAGTACCTCTGATCTTCCCATAGAAAATAAATTGGAAGATTGAACGGTATTCTGCTTTGGCGTGTGAAGACATATATCCATTGACGGGTGATTTTCTGTGTTGCTTTTTTACTTAAAACCATGCAGTCTATTGCAAAATGAAGCATAGCTCTGAGCTGTTTGTTAGTTAACGACAGCTGAAGGGACTGTTAAGACATGAGAAGTATTGCAATAGAGATCACCGCGGTTGTTGACACTAGGCTAGCAGAAGTGAAAAGAAAGCCTGGAAAACAAACAAACAGAGAAACAAGCTTGTATGGAAGGCGAACCCATCATGACCGCTGCGATACTGGTGCATTACTTTACAAACTGAGCTAACAAGACAACTGGGAGCTCGTTATTTTGTTGGTTTGTATAAGAAACCCGTAACTGATGAACAAATAAATGTGAATATATGAGAATTATTCATCGAACTGAGTGAGAATGTATCTGTTTTTCATTCAAAATGCGATTTACACACTTATTTTCTCTGCTATATTTAAATTTGTGATGAAGAGTTGTTAGTTTAGTAGATCAAGAAATTTCCAAAATTTTACTCTGTACGCAAATCACTTAATTCTTCCTTACTAAACATATCGGAATTTCTCTCATCGGCAAATGAATTTAGCACTATTTATGCTTCCTCACTCAGGTTGCAACTCTTAAAATCTATATACTTTGGACAAACCGACTGACAGCATTAAAGATGGCGACATGTTTGTTTTAGCTGTTGTTTTTGTTGTTGTCGTTTTTTGTTCTCATGCCTGTAATTATTTCCAAGTTCGCACAGCTAAAACCTCTGAAAATTCCTTTTTTTTTTAAGAAATAAACGTTTCACTGAAAAAACTTGCATTTGAAACATGGAGATATTAAACATGAGGTTACAATGCGAAGTAGCTAGCTTCGATGTTTCATATTGTTTTGATCTGTTTTCATGGTATTGTTACAGTTGTCAAAATCAAGAACTGACTGATAAATATTGCTTGAGTGCATGCGATGTCTTGAGTCTTCAAAATGGAGCAATATTATTGAAATTTATTTCAAACTCTGAAAAATCATTTAGAAACACCCTTAAAGAGGAACGGAGGTTTAAAAACAAACTTCCTTGGATAAGATTTATCAATATCACAACCTTCGGTCTTATTTGTTTCATATTATATTGTCGCATTTTCTCTCAAGTGCTTAATGCTAGTTTATAGAATTAAACACTTGTACGTGGGAAAGCGAGAAAACGTTAAGAGAGTACTCAAGATTCACTAAAATTCTTATCATTTAAGTTTTCATTGTACTCCTGTGTTTTTTAATTTCCTACTGCTAAAACCTTGCGTGAAAATTATCACACTTTTAACCTTAGGTCGTTGCATTTTGGCAATTCCACCCAGCCACCCCCATAAAATTTATAGATATCAACTCGTTTAAGAAGCCCTTTGTAAACAAATCTTTAACTTGTGAGATAAGTTTTGCCTGAGAAAAGTATTTCAAACACCCCAGGCGGCGTTTAAATATCTCAGATCTTGGAAAAATCTCATAAAGAATATTTTTTGTTGTAATTAACGAAGAAATGAAAACATGTTTAATCGATCTTCCTGTATTTTACTGAAGTCTTCCTCTCCTTCCAAGGTCTTCCCTTATTTCGTAATCGAGGAAGAGATTTTGCACCGAAAACCTGAGCGAGTTTTTAATTCTTTCTGATAAATTCTGCGAGCAAAGGCTATGCATTTCAAAGGTTTCGCCGGTTGCCATGTATCAGGTTAACAGTTTAGATACTTCAGTAAGGGCGGATGCAGCGACTTTATCTCTAATGCGGGGAGATTTTTGCTTACGTTTAGAAAGGTCAGTTTCTACCTTCTTGAGCTGTATTTTCATTAAACAGCCTTAATGTCCTGATACGGCTTATATGTTTAAATGGCTACTTTAAAATCAAACCCGGCAACAAAGTTAGACAAGACTCACTTGCAAAATCGCGCTGTGTGCAGTTTCACCCAGGGTCAAACTATTGTATTTGTTATGTAACAAACAATAACAAAACACATCTCGACGGATGCCTCAGAGTTTTTATGAATGCTTCTTTAAAAAAATTGCAAATCATAAAGAGGGGGCAGTATTGAATTGTTTGCAGCTATTTCGGCCAGAATAAACTCGCCAATCCGACGTATGAAAGCGATATATATCGATATTTTATTTTCGAATATGCCATTATTTCTCCTTAAAAGCTGCTAAACGCAAACCACAAAAAATGCAACCGATCGACGGGCTGCTATCCTAGAAACAAGTTGAGTTGATAAAGTTGATATTGCTCTTTAGAAATAACTTGCCATTGTACGGTCGAAGATTATTTGGGGTCATAAGATGTAAAAAGATGTCGAGTTCACACATTTTTTTGCCTCAGTGAAATACCTGATTGACATATAGATCTAAGCTGATCTATTGCATCATGATTTATGCAAAAATTAAATTGTAAAGATCTGTTCAAAGAAAAAGAGAAAACACATTTTTCCTCCTAAAGTTCTTGATCATCGAAAAGTTAGCATAGCATAAGAAGTTTAAAAGAGTTTAATCTTGGACCGCCTGAATTTTGTGAAGGTTTTTCTCCGCTTGCAAGAAATTTATCCGGCATTCCAGATTGCATAATGTCACAAATGCAAAACAGTTTCGTTAAACAGTTGCAGAGGCACAATATTGTCAAAAAACGATTAAAAATTTTTAGAAGAAATAAACAGTTGTATTTTTCGTATTTTTCTTTTTTATGCGCCTCTTTAAATTTGCAATTTATCCAGTACGTGACCTCCAGTGAATCCGGGAAAACTCTGGCTTGACATCACCCTAAACTGATGCTGGCGGTCACAACTTGTAACTCCGTCTAAAATTAACCGTAACTATAGCAGGCAGGCCATCTCAAAGGATTTCCTGTAATGCTGTTTATTATGCTGTACAAGATAGCAGGTTCTATTTCTTCAGCCCTTACTTTAAAAGGTAGCGGACGAAATTCTTAAGTGATGGCCATTTTAATTTATAATACTTACTTGGTAACTATGGTTATTCGATTCAGCTCTGAAAGGTGGTTCTAACTTTTAAACCCTAAGTTGAAATACTTAACTATGCAATCATTCAATTAGCTCCACAAAGAATGCTTCCCCTGTGGTTCTGTTTAGTTGATGTACTGTGAAAGGCTGCTCTTCTAACTTTACGTTCGCTAGATAAAAGCCGATATTATTGGTATTACGATCATGGGAACCCGCACAACTGTTGATATTTGCCAAGGTGTATTCTGCCTTAGAAAATGGTAGGTTCTGACCGTTAAGTTTACATGTCAGCGAGGCTGGCCATTGAACAAACAACGAAAAAATGCTGGAAAATTCGTCGAGTGTACGTTTCAACACACGCGTGAGTGAGTACTTAAAATATGTGTTATGTAATGAGCAGGGAAATACAGCCTACCTTTTGAGGAGAGGTGCACTGTGAAAAAAAACATTAGAGTCCTCGAAGAAAACAGGAATCCTATGGTTCCATAACCACACACAGTGTTATTTTAACTAAAAGGATTCCACTCCTTTGAAAGAGTAGGTCTCTATTTGAACTGCGCAGCTCATTTCTTTTTCTCGGCGAGCTGACGACGAGAGAAAGAATCCGGACATTTTCGTCTTCCGCATTGGTTGTAGTACCATACAAACACTAAAAATAAAAGTGACATTTGGCTTACATTTTTCGCTGTTGATGGTAATACAAGCTGTCGTGGTAATTACAAATACATAGGATTTTTCACGCAAAGGCCATCAAAGGGCGAGAATTATTTTTATATCTATTGTACTGTCACAACCATACGCTAAATTTCGCTTGTAACATGCCGATATTGATGGATAGATCCAGATAAGATATTTGCGATCATTGGGAGTAACAGTTTTAGCAGTAAGCATTAAGTGATGAAGCTAAAAGTGAGTTACCACATACAAGTTATCACAACATGCAACCCTTTTTTTTTTCTTTGCATGGAATTGTGAAGCAAACCTTTAATGGAAGTTTGTACACTGTGGACTACAAAGAACACAGCCACGAAATGGACAAAAATTGAAACAGTTCCCGTAGCTTTTATTGGGAAACAGTGACGTTTTGCTCGTTTTTTCTTCGATTCCTCGGGTGCACATGGTTGCATGATAGATACGCAAGACGTCTGGGGGTATTTCCTAAGTAAAAAGTGGGATCAAACATTCCAATTCTTTATCGGTTACGTGCTTCAGTTCCTAATTGCTGTGCCAAATGGCCCTCGAGATCTATGTGAAAAAACATGTAACCCTTAACCCTTTTAAAGCATTTGTTAGATGCCTTCACTCGAATCACCGTAGGAATATTTCCATCACGTCCCATCGACATTGGGATTTCGGACTGAGAGAAAACATGAGCTGCTACAGCAACATTGACAGATCACATAGGAATCGAGCTCTGATCAGATCGTTTCAAAATGATGATCAAACCTGTGGTTTTATTCCTTGTCAGAACAAAACCAACCGCCGCCCGGTTTTACCTCAGTTGGTAAGAGCACTGGAAACTGATTTAGTGGAATTTAGTGTGGTCCAGGCCCAGACTTGACCACAAGCCAGGGTATTAAAATTGGTTAAGATTTTGCTGGCTGTGCGTTCAACATCTGTCTTAGTTCAGTTAATCGCGTCATTTGCCTCTTCACCTCCACACGTAAGCCTTTAAGGGGAAGTAAAAGAACCCCCCCCCCCCCCCACACACACACACACCTGACCAGGGTACCCAGTTCCCGGTGCTGTGGTCTGTTCTACCTTACATCTCAGAATTGGGTGGCCATGGGCTGGGCGATCATCTGACCACCTATACCCCCCCCCCCCCCCCATCCCCAACCTCACTTTGTCACGGAGACCTGTTAGGAAGCCTCATGCGTCGGGTGGTGCAGGTAAGACTGTATATCCTGGTGTAAAAGATTGATGGACTTGAAATCCGGAGGTCCCATCCTGGTTCAATTTTTCCTCGTTGCTACTATTCAATTCCACTCGTCCACCACTTTTGTAAATAGTGGATTGGTGGGGCTTGTACCAGATGGGATTTAAATAGTACTACGTTTTTCATGTGCACGTCCCCACATGCTTCTGTAGCTTTAGCTCTGACCGTGTATAGGTAAATTTGCTGTATCATCTTTACTGCCCACGCTAAAGTAGTTCCCAGTTGAATGGACACTTTCTCGGAGATTTCGTTTTTGAGGCCACAAATGCCTTTTAGTGGGTACGCCATCTAGCCTGGTATACGTCATGGTGATTATTAGCTTTTTAGGGTCAAAACTGGCCTGGTATTAAAATGTTATTTCCTCAAGTTTGCAGCGAAAATTGCTCCAAAGATATCAGGCGATTTTATCAGACCGAACAAAAAGTCAGGTTTGGGTGATCTTTCCAGGACTCGTCAGAAGATCTTGAAAAGATTGGCTCAATTTTTTCAAGTTACAATTCATTTCCAGCTTGACTGTCAGTGACCAAAAACGCGCTTGTTGCTGCAACAGCTTTGACAAACAGTAGGAGTAGTTTTAAGCAAAACTGAACCAATACTTTCTGGTTTTCTTTGATCCCAGTATGCGTTTGAAAGTAATACATGGCATACACCACCAACATTACTAAACACCGCACCTTCACTCACAATTCTAAAAACTTTTATCCTACCATACAAATTTTTTGGCAATTTTAGTTTCGCAACTTAAAAAAAAATCGGCCAACTCTTTCAGCACAACAAAAGGCCACCAAAGAAGTAAAATCGTAAATGGTTTGAACCCAGGAGTCATATCATAACTAAGTGAAGCACGATCGTCCGGGTGAGTGTAGTCCTGAGAAGGACTGTTTGCGGTGGCATTGACTGACGTTTCGACAACCTGAGCGGAAGTCATCATCAGAGTCAAGTGATTTGAGTAAAGTAGTGTTGTGTAACTTTTGCTTGAATGGTAACACTATCTCCTCTGTTCCTTTTCGTCATTCAGGTATATGGCGAAAAACAGAGGTTGCGGATCAGATTGAAAAGCAGATCTTTTCATAGCATATAGCTAATTTTGGAAAGGACTGGGATCAAGCATAGCGCGTGACGGATTGTGGGATGCGATTGTTTCTTCGCAATACGCGTCCTCCCAAACAATCCCATAATCACTTGCGTGGCCACTTGGTCCGAGTCTTTTCCAAAGTGAGCAATGACCACGTCTACCGAGACCCTAACCTCCTGAAATCGGACATCCGTGCTCGCCCCAAGGGTGTCCGATTATTGAACCAAGGAAAGATTGTTTGAAGCTCATTATTTGCTACCAAAGGGCACAATTCTCACTCCCCTATAAAATGACGGGGGTGCTCGTCCGAAAATTTCGAAACAAGCTTATTTTGTGGGTGTGGTCCAACGGCTTTTTTACCCCTAAGAGATACCAATTCTGTATCAACCAATCTCTCGGCAGCCTCGCACCTCCTATAAGCGCTAAATTTCAGTGGCGGGGATAGTGTCGCAGCCCTGTTGTTTTAGGGCTAGGGTCCATTGTTTGTGTTGTTTGTTCTTTTGTCTCACTTGATTGAAGACCCAATTTCTGGATGATTTTGTTTTGTTTTCACTGTAAATAATTCAGAATAAAAGTTATTTGCGTAACAAATACAGATACGGTTTCCGTCATTTTTCGGATCGATAACCTTAGAGGTCCCTGAATGGCACCTCGACAATTAACCCCCACGGTGGTAATTTTAGATTTTAGTACCGTAACCAGTACCAATACACAAATGTTACCAGAATATTAAACAAGCAAGGCTGATACTACGTGAAAAAAGTTGACTTTGCGAGACACCACCACGACCGAAACTCCTGTCCACGGTTGCAATCCTGCTTTATCGAGTTTCGGTTGCGTTGGTGTCTCGCAAAGTCAACTTTTTTCACGTAGTATCAGCCTTGCTTGTTGAATTTCTGGTTATTTGTTTGCCTGATTAGATCTCTAGTAGATCCTACGTAAACAAGCAGCATTATCGTTGGCGGTCCTTTGCTTACTTATTCTATTTCACAAATGTTAACCCCTTAAATGTTTTTTATAAGTTGCAACAACTCCTCAAAACGAGGATTCGATAACTGAAACGAATCGAAACTCCACTACAGCAACATTGCCACAGTCTCTTGCCACAGTCTCTTGAGGGTTTGTTACATTGGTGGTCCACTGCATTTTTCCCACAGATTGAAGTACATGTATTCCTTTAGGTTAGTTTAACCGGTTTTTCCTGAACGTGCTTAAAGTGAAACACTTGTACAAAATGCACCCAATTAAAAGCCACTCTATGCACAAGAAATTCCATCCACGCACGCGAAATACGAGAGTTCTTACAAGATGACGGAAACAGACGATTTCAGGAGCCCATGACTAGGAGCGTACCACTCACATACTAAGCCCATGTCACGGCATTTTTACAGACCGGTCTATTTTTAAACTATCTTTTCCCGCAAAAAAAGTGAAACGAGGGCGGCATCGGGAACGAGAGCAACACGAAACAATAGGTTTAATGAGCGAAAACAAAGGCCCTGCACGTGCAGATACTTGTGATGTCCTCGGGGCTCCTATGGGAGTCTGATATTTCCGGGAAATTCAATCTGAAAATAAATTGGTCTGTGAAAACGCCGTCACTGGAATACAGTTTAGTTGTACGCTACTAGTGATGGGCTCCTGACGATTTTCATAATTGCATCATTTTACCGTAACTACCATAATCTTTCACGAATTGGTTTTCCAAATAAACAGCATAGTTATTCAAATCCCACTCAGAATACGACAGTAAAACAAGAAAAGAAAAATAGGTACCCAAAGGGTACATATGTGGGATGCACTGTCCACAATGCAATGCAAACTTTGCAACTCATTAACATTAACGCACTTACAACCCGATGACATTAGTGTGGGATACCACAGGTATCCCACACTAAAACGAACTCAGTCAAGGTAGAGTGGGATGGCTTTTACGTGCATGGTTAGTATTTCATCACGAAACCAAATTCAACTATCTATGTAATTTATCCAAGCATTTGTAACGGTTTGATAAGTAGTTCTAGACACTCGAAAGAGTATTTCATCAGATATCTTACAATCGTCAAGTCAGAAAGGGTGCATCTCCTTTTAAAGCTGCCTGCATGCATCGCGCATTCATCTGCCTTTTAGGTCACGTCTCACGCAGTCACCATTGTCACTGATGACGGTACTGCTCTCGAAGTAACGCCCAACAGGTCTCGTGAGGCATGTATCTAATTTTAGTACCGCCACGCACTATAGGTTTCCTTAACGAAGATGGTCATTAAAGCTCTGTAGTCCTTGATTTGTGAAAGTAACGCGATAAGGGTGACACGCTTCTTCCTTTAAGTTCCGCAGTCAAGCATTCAACAAATAGTTTTCTTCATCATTCACTGGTATCCTGGCGCCCTTTCTTTTAAGGAAAGGCGTCATTCTTGAACGTCACGCTGGTCTCAGAGGCCGTTATTTCAAGTTTCTTTTCTCCACCACCCAAATATAGTGTGTGACCCTTTGAAACCATGCAGTAACGCACCCAGGACTTGGCATTGCACGTCACGCAATCCATCATCATTTTCGGATGATGTGACAAAACCTTGGCCTGCAAGAAAATCGGCAAGTAAATATTTATGGCTATAAATATTGAACAAACACATTTGGACAAAATGAAAAACAATCCGCCCAACTGGACTACACTATACTATATTTCAGACACTCTCGCAAAGGCCAAATTTGCGATGGTGTAATTGCACGAAAAAAGAACTTTAAAACAGTGCAAAGTTTCTTGGAAACTTGGAAATTTAACTGCAAGGGAGCGGGCTGACTTACACATGCGCACGAAGTTGGCATTACAGAGAAGATTTGATATTAATTTGCAGATGTCGGAAGGGGGATATGAAATGGTATAACTAGAAAAGTTGCTGGAATCATTTTATTTCTTAAAAATCGATTCTTTTTTCAAAGGTTTGATTCAACGCTACTACGGATTTTCAAACGTTGTGTATTGAATTTTTTCACCTGAAAATCCTTTTTACAGCATCTCAACGTCTTTTTATCAGTTCCAAGACAAGTTATACAAAACAAACGTTCGTGCCACACTAGCTTTAGTGAAGTTCATGCAAAGGAGAAAAATTTGTCCTCTGTGCTGTAATAAAGCGTCTTCTGCACTTTCAGCTGCAGAGACGTAGACAACAACTGTCGATCTAGATATCAAATTGGTTCTAGGGAATGACAAATTCCTCGAACAAGGCAAGGTCCTTAATTTCACTGTAGGAGCCATCGCAGAAGTCCATATAAACTAGTCAATGTCTTGTCATTTTTTTTTATTTCCGGTTTGTCACGCGAAGCCAGGAGCAGTAAAAATAATTAAGTAACGCCCAGGTAATTTTCAGTCTGTAATTATCCAAGGTATAAATAATTAACAGAAGAAAAAGGAAGTTTAATGAAACATTTACAAACAGGACGTTGAAATTTTCTCACGATAAGACTTCCTGCCTTTTGAGAATAATTAAGCTTTAATTACACCTAATCTCCAAGTCCTCCAAAAATATAACTTACTTCCTGGCAACAGTTGCTATGTATGGCTAGATGCCAGTTGCGCTGTATGATATGCCGTGAAAGAGAATATATTTAATACAAGCAGACGATTCCGTTTCCGCAGTTTACAAAGGCGATCAATGCGATTTTGGCAGCGTTTTTGAAGCACCTATGCAAAGCTCCGAGAACTTTAGGGAAGACTTGATTGAGAATTGGAAATCTTGTTCCAGTCTTGTGCCAAGCACTGAACTCCTGCGGTTAGAGTTGGAGGGAGAATAACATTTTGTATTGCGATTCCTACATAAAACATACCAACGTTGGCCTGAGGGTCATTTAATGGGGCTTTCATGTTGATATCAAAAGGGTTTTGTTCCAGTTGCATCGTAATGAGACTGCTTAACACAGGTAGTTTGATGGTGCATATTTTTCCCAAGATTTTATTGATGGCGCCAGGATGGCGCATATAATAATGGCGCCTGTTTTATTTTGAGAGATTACCAGCAGAATATCACAGAGGTTATTTAAGTCTCTGCATAGAACTAATTTCACTTCGTCTTCATCAGGTAGCATGCTCTACAGTGGACTTGACTGGATTAAAATGGAAGGGAATTTTGGATGGGCTAGGTAAGGATAGGATAGGACAGGATGGGAATTAAGGGATAGGATAGGATGGGATGCCACGGGGCGGTGCGGGATAGGATAGGATAGGATGGAAGGGGAATTAAGGGATAGGATAGGATACCATGGACGGTGCGGGATAGGATGGGATGGAATGGGATAGGATGGGATGGGATAGGGTAGGGTAAGGTAGGATAGGACAGGCTAAGATAGGATAGGATAGAATAAGATGGATGAGATGTAATGGGAAAGAATGGGATGTAATGCGAGATGGGATCGAATGAGACGGGATGGGATGGGATGTGAAGAAGGATAGGTTGGGATGGGATGGGATGGGATGAGATGTAATGGGAAGGGATAAGATGTGATGAGACGGGAAGAGATGGGATGGCATGGTGTATACTATTGATGTAAAGCTGTAGAATGGTATACCAGGTGTATATCATGGATTGTTATCCACACATTGTTATAATGTCCAAATATGGCCATGGCGTGCTCATTATTCGTCGTGCGCGCTCAACAGATATTTCAAGTTCAAGTTTATTTCAATCACCATAGTGATCACTACTTACAGTATTATATGCAATATACGTAATTTCGTGTGTCTTAGAGAAAAAAGGTGGCTTTACTTTTCTGCAATAAACTCAGTAAACTGTACGTTGAAATCGATATGTTGAATCATAAAACAATTACCCTGCTCAGTCTTGCGGAATATCCCCTGATTTTAGCCAACTCGGCCTACAGCCTCGTCAGCAAAGTATCAGGCGATATTCGAAGCGATTTCGTAGGAAAATTGTTACACATCTCACGGGTCAGTTAAGATGGCTGGTACCAGTTTTCAGCTTTTCACCGAGTAAACTTTGAGAGAAAAGAACAAAAAGGCAAACCGAGGCCATAACAACATTGTTACAGTATTAAATTATACATTGTTACAGTATTACATTATACAGTTAGTAGTTGATCAAAAATAACTATTATTTCATCATTAGCTGTTACCATAGCAACGATACTTTAGCGTTATTCAGAGCTATATTTTAACTTGTTGCACTTATAATTTGAAAATTTATCCGGGCGGTGACCCCCATTTTTAGTCGTGGATACGCGAAGCGTAGAAACGACTTTTGTTGGGGGTCAGAATATGCAAATTTGTCACTCACTCAGATGTAAACAAATCGATATGCCAAAGGCAGACCAATAGATATCGATCTTCCAAAATATTGCCGGAACACTTCTATCGGCATTTTGAAGTAATGTCTAAGGAGCAACAGTCGAACCGATGAACGGAATGAAAAAAGTAAAGTAAAGTAACTTCATTTCAGCTCGGATTGAACGAATAAACGGCAAAAGGAATGTTCGATCAAACAGCCGAACGGCGAAAGAAATTATAAACAATATTCCGTCACAAGCTAAGCGATCTCTAAAATAGCAACGGGGAATGGAGGAATGGGAACGGGGAACGGGAAACGGGAAACGGGAAACGGAAAACGAGAAACGGGAAACGGGGGACGGGGAATGGGGAATCTTTAAAATAGGGGATCTCTAAAAAGGGGAATCTCTAAAATAGGGAATCTCTAAAATAGGGAATCTCTAAAACGGGGAATCTCTAAAATGAAGAATCTCTAAAATAGGGAATCTCTAAAACAGGGTATCTCTAAAACGGGGCATCTCTAAAACCGGTCAACTGTGTCCAACATGAAAGATTTAATTGTTGGGAATACGTGTAGTTTATGTCATCGCGCCCGCTTCTACGCCTCCATGGGAACTGAACTAGTGACAGAATCAATGTGCGTGACTTTATGCCATGTGCTCGATGATCTTTGTAGGTTTCGCTAAAGCAGTTTGTTATGGAAGTTTGTCACCAAAATTGTTGGACCTTAGCTGTTGAAGACGCCAAAATGTTCAAGTCGCTTAGTATTTCGCAAGCCTTTCGTCGCCTTTATTTCAGTTTGAATTACTCCAAGCCAACCGCTTTGTTTTAGCCGTACCTGCAGCGACGGCACTGTGTGGAAAAACGAGTAGCCGATTAACCGAGTAACCGATACTTTGTCCAATGGTAATTTTTCTTTTCAGTGACACGCGTACTTGCTAAAACCAGGGCTAAAACGTTACATTGCTTAAAAAATGTTGTTTGAAGAGAATACAACATTTGTAAACTAGCAGAGCTGTGAGAAGACGGACGCTCAGCCACCGAAACTATGTAGGATCCAAATGCACTTATCTTTATGAAGCTAGTTCTATGATTGGTCCATTTCGATCCTGTGTAGTTTCAGATCCCTCATAAGATACATCAGGCATTTAAAACTTTTCGTGTGCGTTTGCAGCTAATAAACTCTCTAGCGAAATTTTTTAAATGAATTCAAACGCACGCTACCTTGGACAAAGAAATAAAAACAAAAACAGGCCAAGATAAGCGACGAGCCGAAGAAAGGTACTCGAGATACGACAATTGTTGACACAAATTCTACTTTAGTAGCTTGTTGCTATTTCAGTTAATTTTTACATTACTGTACTCGAAACAACGCTGAGTCTCACTCCTTCTCTAATGATAAACGTAACGTCAAAGTTTTTCAATAAATCCACAAATGTCTGGCAATGAATAACGCTGTGTTGAATGATGAAGCGAAATAAACAAGTTGAACGGGGGGGGGGGGGGGGGGGGGAGGGGTGATACGGGATGGGGTGGGGACTTTGATCCGAAACGCAAATTTTTAGTCAAACCTCCCCACCCTTGGGGTAAAGTTTCGAGTTCAAAGTTCCCTACTGTAGGGATTAAGATCCAAGAGGCTAACCTGTTAAAAACTTAAACAATACAAACACTCCAGGTTTAGAATCTCAGTTTAATTTTTTCTTTTACCAACAGGGTGGAAAAACACCGAAAGAAACCGTTGGCTTATAGCAACAACAGATTGGGCAAATTTTCCTAACCTTTCTTTCCTCCATCTTACTCTTGCCTCACGTGGACTTTGGGTATTTTCATGATAGCGAGTCACTCATATCCAGGCTCTGTCGGTTTTCAAGAAGTAGCATCGCATCGTGTATTTTACACTGGCAAAGTCCAAGCTTAGGAAACGACGGCAACCCACGGGAAATTTTACATTTTCAGGTTTGCAAATGTCAATTTCCCCACCATTGGGTCTCCATTATAAGTTAAACCAGGGACCACAGACCTTGCACAGTAAGTTAAATAAACGAAATGATAGGCACTCACAACAAACTTGGGGACCATTGTGAATGTCAAAATCCCCACCCACGTGCGGTTTACGAAGTCTAATTACCGTGGGTCTCTTACTAATATTTCTTCAGTTTTCAAGTTTGATCAAACGTCCCCTCCCTGGGGCCACTTTTCTCTCCAAGTTGTCAAAATTCCCCACCCGGGGCAGGAGATGTCGATCAAAGTCCCCACCTCATCCCGTATTCTCCCCCCTCCCCACCCCCTCGGGACTAACATTGATAGGTGCATTACGATCTGTGGAAAAAATATATGAGCCGTTCAACACAAGATATTTTCCAAGTGTATATAGGAATTGACGGCGGAATTTTTAACACAAATATAGCTGCATTAGCGAAGCCATTTTCAGTGTTGGAGATAATATTCTAACGAAAATAACGCAACCTAAAATTAAATTAATTTTGAGTGGCGCCATTGCGTCTAGTCACAATGTAAACAGAAGTTTGCTTTGAGAAATCTTCGTTTTTATAACGCGCCATTTTTTCAGTAAAAGTTTTGAATGAAACTTGTTTATTTTAATATCCAAAAGCATGCCTGCCATCAATGGATATTTAAGAAAACGACGGCAAATGTTGAATTTCACACCGGCAGTAAACAGCGTAATTTTCGGTTGCGTTCGTTCGACAGCTTTGTATGACAATTTCCTCGAAATACTGCAGTCTTTGGGCGAAATCGTCCTTTTGCCTGATATTTACCCAACCATACGGACAAGACAGAAACCTGTCCACCTTTCAAAAGGAGCACTTTTTTTAAACTCCCACGATATCTCCCTGCCTCGATAATTCATTAAAACGCGTATATGTAAGTATAATATGCACCCCGAGATTAAAGGCCTGTTTACATAGAGGGAGGGTGCCCCGGCTAACCGAGTTACCCGGCTAGGTGAGTTCAAACATAGCCCGCCTTTACATACAACTCACCTTATCGGGATAGCCAGTGGGCTATTTTTAGAGCGGCCGTGAGAACAGCAAACAAGATGGCGGACAAAGGAGTCTTTTTTAACGGTAAGTTCAATTTGTTGATCGCTCATTCCGTTAGCGGCCGCTTTTTAGTGCGTAGGGTCGTTATTTTGCTCTCTGGTAATTGATCGTTGTCACCAGGGGCAGTTAACTTTAAAAGTTGACCTAAAATTTATCGCTGCTTTCACGGTCTTCTCACCTCGGCTAGCCGGGATAACCCGGCACGAACCGTTTACATGGCAAAAAGCTAGCCCGCCTAGAAGGGTGCCCCAGGCAAGTAGACAGGGTGCCCCGGGATGGCGGGTTACCCTGTCTAGCATGTAAACGCTTCAATGCGTTTTGTAAAGAAACGTACGAAAAGTTGGCCCTCCCAGAGTAGCTTGGTTAGCCGGGGCACCCTCCCTCCATGTAAACAGGCCCTAAATTGTGTTAAGCTCCTGCACTGAAAAAATTGATGCTCAAAAGAGCTGGACGTTGAAACACATTAAAAAGTTGTTTAAAAACTTTTAGCAAGAGTTTTCACGCGTTTAAACTGGTTAAAACGCCGTTTTCTCGAGTCACCTTGGCTTAATCTCCCTTATTGCAAAAAAGGTCACAAATCCACGACTTCTTCACAGTTGTACTTTGATTTTTAACGTGATGTTTTGACATTTAAAATTCTCATTTCTCAAGACTACCGAAAACGTTTCGGTCTCGAAATACTATTTTACGTCCACTAGTTTCATTTCCTAATATTTTCATAAAGCAGGCTATAAAATTCAGAAATACATTGTGCTAGTTTGCCCAGAAAGCTAGTGCCAATAGACAGAAAACGGACTTGAAAATACTTTTCGGGCTCGAAATGTTTTCCGGAGTTTTG
>JAEMWC010000132.1:810000-815000 GCA_016490735.1 Pachyseris speciosa
AAGAACGATGGTTTTTAGCTAAGTATAAAGGTACGGCTTTCGACTGCAACGGCAAATTTTGTGCTGCTAGCTTTGTGTAATTAAACGAGCCATTCCAACCCCTCCCACCACGCGATCCCATAGCTCAGCACTCGCAAACTCTCACCCCAGACTGCTACTCTTTTAAAAAGTTTTCGGCAGACGCATCAATA
Source organism: Pachyseris speciosa (assembly GCA_016490735.1). Lineage (NCBI taxonomy): Eukaryota > Metazoa > Cnidaria > Anthozoa > Scleractinia > Pachyseridae > Pachyseris > Pachyseris speciosa. Next base: position 810,192 of record JAEMWC010000132.1, read on the forward strand.
GCACGTTGTAGATAAGCACGTGTAACCACTTCTTCATATTCACAAGAACTCTCTAAAACGTGCGAAAATGCATGTGTAATAACTAGAAGACGCGTCTCTAACACCTGCAGCCACTCTGGTGTGTGGGCAACGCAATTTTCATAAAAGAATCCCGAGCACGTGTTTAAAAGTGGGCGTTTCGCGTTTCTTCCATTATTAAATGATCCCATGTTTGTGATTTGTGATTTAGTGTTGTTTCCTTTAGGATGAATTCAAATGTGTTCACGGTCATTTTCTGAACGCTATTCCACAGTGCACACCAACTTCAAACGTTTGTTTATCAAAATGCTCCGTTCTGGATAAAGGGTAAAAAAGTTTAACATCCAGGCGTACTTGTCAGGACAGCACACGAAAAAAGAGCATTCTCAAATTCATTCATAATTCATGAACATAAAACAAAGGAGGTTTGGATATGTGATCCTAATAATCATGAAATCATAAAATAATCATAGAATTGGCCTGCCAACGGCCAACACTACAACTTATGGTTTAAAATCGTGGAGGTTTACAGCGCCAAAACTATGGAACTTAATGCCTGACTCATATAGAACTATTCGATCTTTTAATGTTTTTAAAAATACGATTAGAAAATTAGACTTGTCGGGTTTGATATGACCATCATATTTTACACCTTGTATTATTGATTAGTTTTAGCTTGACCTTATTTTATGAAAAATTATATCTAATCTTATGTAAATAGATTTTAAATCTTAATTTTTTATCTTATATTATTCTTAGCTATTTGTTGTAAGCATTATTTCAATCTAGTTCTTTCACTTTCTGTGTTATACTTGCAAACTAGCTGGTGAGATTGTCCTCACAAAAGCTAAGTGTATCGACACAATAAACTTGACTTGACTTGGATGAACTTTTGTTTTGAAGTTCTACAAGAATTATTAATTCTTTGAGAAGCTATATCAAACACTGAACGGATTTTTTCTCAGCTGCACTTCATTTTTCCAACCCATTTCTCAGTTTTCGGTCGTCGTCTTGATTATAAAAAACTATCTTTCTTAAATCGATACGTTATCAAAGGAGTTCTTCAAAAGATTCTACTCCGAAGAATGTTTTCAAAAATTACTCTTTCGATAAATTTCCCATTGGTTTTCTTATTAATAATCTGCCCATATGAACAAGAATATTTAGACATTATTTGTTGCGCCAACTTGAAGTTGTGGTTTTATAATGTAACGTACAGTCACGTAGTACAAACATGCTAATCAAAAGTAAGGAATCTTCACAGCAAATAAAAGTGCCTTACCCTTTAGGTTTTAATAACATAGCAGAAACGTGTAATATTTCTTTGACAACATCAAGCCCATCACACCCGCCAAATAATGCGGTTACATCTTCGTGTCTGCGTGTAAGAAAAAAAAAAGTGTGCATGACAGTGTTAAACAAATCACATCTTTTATTATTTACCACGCTGGAAACTTTCAATCTCACTTTCTTCATAAAAAAAAATAAGTTTATTTCAGTGCATCTAACATAAGTTGTTTAGGGATACTACTGGGTGACTAGTTTCCAAGGAAACCATAGTGCTATGTCCATGGGGAAGTGAAAATGGAAATTTGGTTTTATCACCCGAGTTGAGGGTTAAATTGGCCCATGCAAAGAGATTCGAGAGCTGGGGTTCCAAAATTCCTGCCATGGCCTGAAATTTGAGACATTTTGAGCGCGGCCAAAAGGTCTCTGTGACGTCACTCGTTCAGGCGTGAAACATGGCGGAGACTAGACGAAAAAGCGTAAACCTGGAAAGTGACGCACTCGACTGAGTACACACGAGTGACATCACGACTATTCACCAGACCCCAGGTTGTTGTCTAGAATTTTAGCGAGAAAGGCCCAACTTTTGTTGCATTTTAAAATAAGTTCCTGCTACTTTTAGTAAATTATTTCACCCTCAAAACATTTCTTAAAACACCTGCTTTCATATTGAAGAAAAAAAACTGGCTTTGAAATTTCGGTTCATGTCCATTTTAAGAGCTCATTCGTAAGTGTAACGCACTATTTTGAGTGAAATTCGAGGAACTGGGGAATCACCAATACTCCAAATTGGTGCATCAGAATTCACGAAATTACTGGTCTGGACAATTGACAAAAGTAAAGTGGTCTAGGTCTCCATCAAATCGAAATAATGCACTCGATTTGACCAATCACAGCGCGTGTAATTCTTTGCGCATTTTGCAATTCCGCAAAAACCTACCTAGAGATTTCAGGTTGTAAGTCAGCCATATCCCGTTCAGGAATATAGGGAGGATTGCTGATGATGGCATCAAACTTTGAGGAGCCAAGTAACGGCAAAACAGATCCTAAAAACATAAACACAGAAGTTCTAAGTGGTAACAACTTACTAAATTGGAGGGGGTGGGTGGGGGGGGGGGGGGAAGGGGAGGGGACCCATTGACTTTTCGGAATGAGCGAAATAGCATTCAGTTAATTTTGTTTCCGACAGCAGAAGGAAACGAATGGACAGAATACGGTTTACCTGGATACACAGTAATAAATGAAAACAGCAACTTTTAATTACTTACGAACATCAGTGTGGTGAAGTGACAACCTGTCGGTGACACGATACCTGAAATACAACACAGTCAGGTCAATAAAAGCAACCACAAAGTATATTATAGAACGGATTTTAGTTGAATGTCGAAAGTAATTCTCGTTTGATTCGGTTTTGCGTTACTTCGCCCTGTGATTGGTTGACAAACGCGTGCCACTTTCTCAACCAATGAGAAGCAAAACCAAAACCAATCGCGAGTTGTATGCGCGCATATTCTCCCGCGCTTGGCACCGGTTACATGTAACTTCTTCGTATTGCTCTGTTTCCTTCTGTTGTAATTGGTCAGAGCATTTGCTTTGGTTTTGGTCTTTACAGCAGTTTTCAATTGAGTGTCGTAAAACCAAAATCAAAGCAATTACTCCAGTCAATCGCAACAGACCAAAACAGTGCAATTAGCCAATCAGAATTCGAAGCAATTACACGTAACCGACGCAAAGCGCGGGAAAATGCGCGCGTGCAAGACGCGAATTGGTTTTGGTTTTGCTTCTCATTGGTCGAGAAAGTGGCGCACGTTTGCTGGCCAATCACAGAGCGAAGCAATCCTAAATCTAAAACAAACAGAGTTTACCCCCGATACCACTGTGCATGATTTCGCTCATCATCAGTCCAATGACGGCAACAAGCGTGAGAGCCCATTACTTTGTGGGAAAATGAAAATTAACTAGTTGAATTCCTTGTGACATTTTTATTGATGTCTTTATGATTAATCATTATTGAATTTTTTTTTCCTAGAAAGAACCACTGTGGGGACATAAATATACAACTTTATCGTGCATTATTTCAGTGTCTTTCAGTCTTGATTCTTCCCTTTTAACTTTACAGTGGCTCTTCTCACTGGGTCTACTGTCTTGTTGATTTAGATCATAACTTTTGCTTCATATTCGTATTTACATGTATTTACCTAACTCTTAACAAGTGAGACAGATCCAGTGGCTAGGTGTCCTTGATGCGAACTAGGCAATTAGTTTGACATTAAGAGCTGCAATTAATTTCTAGAAATTCAACAGCCATTCGTTTACGAACCTTATGATTCGTACTCACTTGTTCGCGTTATCGTTTGTGAGATTAATAGCATCTATGCTCTTGTCAATTGCTACACATGTTGCCTGTTGAACGACAACACAAATCAATCGCTTAGGCTGTTTTTAGGTAAATTTAAAAATAATTCCAGCCTCAGCCTAGGTGGGACTCAACCGGCGATTGGGTAGGGAGGTGTGTCTCGGCGCCGTAACCAAGACAACATGCATTAAAGGGGTGGAAACACTTCCAAGAAGAGACCTTTTCATTGAAAACGCGTTCGCATCGTGTAGCTCCATTTTGTTAATAGTTGTCCTAAAGTTTAAAGGTGGTACGCCCTTGTGATTTTAAGGTTTGGAAGTTCCCTCGTGTACCTTTTCTGGTGCTCAAAATGCTGCAAGAACATCAGAAGAAAGAATCAAGCACTTTTATCAAGCGGAGAGAAGGGGGGACGGGGGGGGGGGAGGTGGGGGAACAATTGGGTTTTGGTGATTTTTTTCAAAGATACAAGAGACGAACTTAAAAAAAAATTGCCAAAAGCCTTCTTTCTGTCCGTTGCCTGTCATCTACCATCTTAACAAAAGGCGTCCATAAGGACACACGTGGTTACTGGCAATGAAAACTAACAAGGAGAAGGATAAGAATGGGCAAAATGTGAATTACAGTAAAATTGTCCATCATTGTGGCTATACATCTATAACATCTCCAGATAAAGCCACATAAATAGTACAGCAATCACTCAATTACAAAAACAAAACAAAAACATTTATTTGCAAGTTGTAAAAGTAAACCGGTGAACACACTATTATCTGTCAGTCATATTAGTAGCTGACAATAACACAACATAAATCTTGGAACTGTAAGGTCTCATAAAACGGCTGATCTCATTTGACAGTTGTGTCTATTAAGGTCATTACAGTAGGTAGCAATTGTGCTTTTAGCTTCAATCTGTTTTAATTAATGATATTATGTGAACACAACATTACTTTTCAAACTGAAATACCGTAAGTTACACTGACGAGAATTTCTGACTATGATCCATTTGCAGCTCCATGATGGATGTCAAACAAACACTTTCATTTAACAATAATCTTTCCGGTCAAAAGCTTTCGCAAACCACTCAAACCTCTGAAAGATAGTTTCATACCGTTGTTTAGTATATTTGGTGAAAGCTGTACCTGAGTATATGA
>JAEMWC010000132.1:820000-875000 GCA_016490735.1 Pachyseris speciosa
TTCCTTGGGTATGCTGGGATATCCGGTATGGTGACGCATTCTGGAAAAAAAAGTTTTCTTGATTCTTTGGGAATTAGAGGACATTTTTTCAATGAAGATGGCTTTGAATGCTAAGAGCAAATTCGAAGACGTTTTGAGATGTGCATTTTGCTTAAATTTCAAAGTTTTTTCCAGTACGACTTGCCCTTTTAGGCTCTGGTGAAGTGGAAGACAAACACGTACCACGTAAGATCATGTTTTGTAGTTTTGTCAATTACTTTCGCAGTTGTTTCTTGCGGTTGTATTATCTTTCTGGAAGGAGTTTTGAAATGCATAAAAACTACACAGTTTGAGAGCCAGTATTCGTGATTCCTTGCTTCTGATTTTCGCAGTCCGTTATTCAGGCCAATTAAGTTCAAGCTTTTCATCAGTTACAAAGGTAAGACATCGTGTTATGTTATATCTTACGTTCGATGAAAACATCTTTCTTTTTATTATTGTTGAAACAGCAATAAAATAAAAGAATAAAACCGAAATGGATTTGTTGTGTATTAAACTGATATGTGTAGCACGACTTTTTTAAGTGATTCCTTTGCATCAGTTTATACAGCGATATGTTTTGATTAAGCTTAAGCTTATATTATTTGCCACTTCACTTCAATTGCTTTTCCCGGCGTTATTCAGCGTAATTTCATAAAACACACCACAATAACGCTTTCGTTTACAGGTTTTTGGTGTAGACAACCTGTTGCCAATCCTGTAAAACTATCCGCTAAATCAAGAGCTTACAAAAGATACGATAACCATCAAAACAAACGGGTCGGTACATTTCACTGACCCCCAGTCCATGGACTACCATGATGGACTACCGAAATGGACTACCTATATGGACTGCTAAATGGACTACCAAAAATGGACTACCCTTAATTACCTACCTTGAAAAATAAAATTAGTAAAGTTTGGTTGTTTTCATCGATTGATCGTGATCTCCACCATCTTGTTATTTTTTAAATGCTGCTGGTCAGCTGTTCTGCAGGCGTATTCATTCCTCTCGTGTGATGGCTGACACGCTGGATGGTCAGTAAAAATTTGAATTTATAACCGTTTGTTATAAATAGGGTAGGGAAAATCACAGATATTTTGGTCTTTAAGTGCCCCTAACACCGAAATATTTTTTTTCGCTAAATTTAATCTTTGCACCTATTCAAAACACAATGCGCCATTAATTTTTTTTTTAACCAAATATCGACTTTTTACAGGCTGTAAAAGTTACGACATCTAGCCATCATCTGTCACACGATCAAGCTAGTAAGGATCGTGGGTCTTTTCCCCAGTTAAAGTCACAAACTGATCATCGCGCTACGTCTTTGTAAACATGCATACATAATAGTCAACTGGGGAATAGACCCACGCCCCAGCTGACTTGGTCGTGTACCAAATGATGCACAGTTTATCGTAAGCCCCATAAAAAACTCTGAAGGCTGAAAATAAATTCTACATGTTTTTGGAATATGTACAAAGTATTATAATAGCGGGAAAAAATAACTATTCTTGGGGCTAGGTGCACTTTAAATAAGGTAAGGCTTTTGGGAAGCAGGCTGAACCCCCACCCAATTTTTCTGGGAGTACCCCCCTGGGCCTGGCCTTGTGATCTATTTTTGAGTTGTATCTTCTTCTGTCACTTACCATTTTGAGCATCATGACAGCCAGGTAAGGAATCACCTGGAAGATTATAAATCAAATTTTTACTCCAGCTGCAGCCTGTCAGCCATCATGCACGACGAGTGAATGCGCCTGCAGAAAAGCTGACCAGCAGCATTTAAAAAATAACAAGATGGTGGAGATCACGATCGATCAATGAAAACAACCAAGCTTTACTAAATTTTTTTTTCAAGGTAGGTAATTAAGGGTAGTCCATTTTTGGTAGTCCATTTAGCAGTCCATATAGGTAGTCCATTTCGGTAGTCCATCATGGTAGTCCATGGACTGGGGGTCAGTGAAATGTACCGACCCCAAAACAAACAATCTTCTAAGGAAATCATGCGAGTAATCGCGCAAGATAAGATGGTTGCGTGGTGTGCAGAACGAAAGCGCACTAGCAATAGGAGGCACTGTCCTCACTTTAAGGGGGGACTAACTTAACTACAAAATGAGCTAACATTGTTGCTGTGGAAAGTTCCCAACACTCATATCTTGGAAACCCTAACTTGCACAAGCAACCTGTCTGGCTATGTTTTTACAATCAAAAAGGTTTACAAGATTTTCGAGTCACAACCATATTTGGTAAGTCACGTGACCAGAACAGAAAAAGGCCTAAAACTCGAGTGGCGTACACTTCTGGATATCGAAAATGGTGCCAATGGTTAACAATCGCCAAGGTGCAAAACTCTACGTATCGATTTTTGGAAATTCGCATTTTTCTGAGATTTATGACGTCATAAGCACGCAAATTCATACCATTTCGTCATTATCATTGCAGTTATGTACGTTAACAACAATTGCTTACGTAGGCTTGTAGAGAAGGCTGGAATATCTCCGATTGGCAAAAAAAATAGGAACTTCACATAATTTTCTCCAAGTTTTAGGGATTTTTCTCTCTAAGGCACGGTTGGGGCCTGGGGCAAGTTACGCATGCACAATAGCAATTTATTAATTTTACATGTTGACCTCTTCGCACGTTTCACCAATACAGTGGCAAAAACACCGAAAAACTGTGTTTTACAAATACAGTCCGCAAAAATCCCTTGGCAACAACGCTAAGTCTGTAGTTAAGTTAGTCCCCCCTTAACTGCATGTCATTGAATAAGAATAGCGTACACACATACACACACACAAGAATAGAATAGTGTGTATTGTGTTCTGCTTCGTTCTTCAAAGAACGCTGACTGAGGTACACAATAGTGGCCTAGTACACCAGGCAACAACACTTGAACCGATTTGCGGATCGCACTTCTTCCCTCTGGTGAGTCCAGCAAACCCTTCTTTACTGGAGTTGACTTTGTCAGAGTTGACTTCCTAAATTTACCTTGTATCGATTCCTGGATGAATGAATACATTGATCTAAGATATCGAATCTTGCAAGCACGAGGATTACAAATGTGACTTGAATACTTCTCACATTCAGCTCTCACATTTTACCACCTCAAGTCCAACTTCCTAGCAGATTAGTGCTAAAACTTCTTCCTTGCACTCCTTCCTTTTCGATGGATCGAAAAGATTTTTTTTATTGCAATTACAAAGCTTGCATTGGTCGCTCGGATTTATTTGAGATTCCTCAATTCCCACACCATACATGCATTGCTTACAAAATATTTTGTCAAGTCAAGTTTGTTTTGGATATGGGTACTCAAAAATTCACTTCTGTTACGGGAGGCGAAACATTTTATTGGTTAATTTATGACAGCCGATGACAGCCCACTGAGTGCGCTCAGGCGTGACAGGCCAAGTGGGCAGTTTTCAAAATCCAGGCGTTTGTCTGCAAGCGTTTCCTTCCCTCCTCTCCTCCTCCCTACTCTTTTTCATTTTTTTTGCTCTGGCCCCATTTTTCGCGCCAGCAAAACATCGAAAATCCCTTTGCTTGATCTATCTTTGCTAGGAAACCACACGGAAATGCTTGCTACGCAGGCTTGCTAGTAAAAATGCGTTCTCAGTGCTTTATTCAGCGGTCATGGTGAACTTGAAACTGGACTATTCTGACCATCTCCAATCTGGTATTAATTCAACAAACCTTTGTACTCTTTGCTGAAACATTTGATTCAGTCTCTCCGTCTCTTCTTCTGTTATATTACATTCATCCACTTTTATATCGCACACCTTATTGAAAAAAAAAATTGAAAACAGAAATATGATCAGACTGAGCAAAGTACAGGGATGGTTACAGCAACTGTGTACAATTACCAGCCTTCTGCAGAGATAATTACCACACCTCCCCTATCCCAGTAAATCAAAGTGGTTGGTACTAGTTGACAAAAGTAAGATATGTGGCTATTCCAGAGGCCTTAAGGAAGGGTTGGTTCCAAAAATTATTAAAAACAAAACATCAATCATATCGGTATCTAAACTACAGCATATTGTTTACATGTATTGTGTATCACATTACTTCCTGCAAATGCACAAGCATAAGCCATAATGAACTGTTTGCTGTCATCCTTTATACCTTTATAAGTTCTCAGAAATCCTTCAATAACAAGGACAGCCCAAGAGAATGAGCACCCCTCACAAACCCATGTTTTCTCTGAAACCGCTGATCACTGAACATGGTCTACACTGTAGCTCATTCTTATCTAACGTCTTCCTTTGTGGTCACCAGATTATATACACAGACATTAGGGTAAAGAAAAAAGCAGAGATGCATTCTAATGAGTATTCATGTATTCACCTCTTGTATACATTTAGGCATTGTGTTTGTTTAATTCAACCATTTTAAGCACATCTCCAGTTGGTGTGTAATTCACAAGTCATCGTAAGTCAACGCAAGTGCACGCAAGTCCTGGCCAAACGGAGTCGCCAGTAGACCCAAGTTTTCAACTTGAGTCTACTTGCGAGTCTGTTTGGCCAAGGCTTAAACCTCCTATCCCTTCATTTCCCTTGGGAATCAGGACTAATTTATAAGCCCAGTGTGACTGATTTTCTCAACCTTCTTCTGGGGGAATGGGGGGAGGGGTGGGGGAATGGGGGGGTCAGGGGGAGGGGGAGGGGGCACAACAGAGTTTGGGAACAAGGCTGACTTATAACTACCCTTCCTACCTACCCACGATTTTTCCTTGCCAAGGACATGTTCTGTGATGAATTTTACCGACAGTTCTGCTTCGGGGACGTTTTCTGCCTTCAGCCGTTGTATCCATGAGTTCGTGATAAGATTAAGGTTTTGTGAGCCATTATTTCTCTGAAAAACTGTTCTCCGACTTTGAAGAAGAACCTTAAAGTTAAAATGTTGTATTCTGCTGTAGTTAGTGGCAAAATACGTACGGTAACACCACCCACACAGTTGAATAAGCACTGTCCTAAAGAACATATGTCACTCGCTTATAAATTGGAATAAATACGAGGAGCTCCCTGACTGTAACAGTGGGCTATTTGGACATGATACTACGACTTCAGTAACCACATTTCGCGTTGCTTCTTTTTTGTTACGGGAGATCGAGAAAAGTGACAGAGCGAGCTATTTTGCCGCCATATTGGATTAACATTCGTTCCCAGGCGTTTTGCGTCCACTTCTCAGCGGGGATTTTGCGAGAGCCTGCAGAATATTTGACCACAGGTAGCTCAAGCTTCCGCGGTGTGATCTTGTGTAATAACGGTCATGGCGAAATTTTACCATCGGTCTTAGAAAGCAAAAATACGGTCAAATTCTTAATAAAAATAGCTAACCTTACTTCCACGCTGTTTTGCTTGTTGTCTGTTTGCTTACTTTGCTGTCTTGAGGCCTTTTCAGCGAATTATCATCTTGGCGAATTATCTCGTGGGTTTTCCACTCATTAACCCATCACACCGCGGGAGCTTGGGTCACCTGTGATTTGACGGCGCTGGTTGAAAATTTCGTTTGCTTTCAACAGGAAAAAGTTATTTCTTTCGCCATTGACACTCATCCAGGCCCACTAACAATTGCTTTTTTAAGTGATGTGATCTCGGAGACGTAATAGCTGCTTGGTTTGGACAACAAAGGAATGATCTACAGTAATTTCTAGCGTCGAAGGTCGATAGTCGCTGTGCAGATGTATCAAACATTTTTATGGTGGATTTTCCTTTTCTTTGTCGTCGTAGAATTCAACGCAGGTAAGAGTTTTTCCTTTTTACAAGTGTTTTTATTTGGTTCCGTAGATTTAAAACCTTATGCTCAAAACAAATATGGGACGTTTACACGTTGATCTTGCGATACTTTTTGATTGAAATCAAAGAAATCGAACTCTAGCAATCAAGAAGTCGATCAAAGTCGATAATCACAGGAAATCGTATGTTCAGTTTTGATCGATTTCAGATATTTGTTGATTGATTGGTATCGACTTATATCGACAACCATCGATTTTTATCGATAATTATTTATCGGAATTATCGATATGTAACATGCTGTTCTGTTTAAATCTTAGCTTTTCATCTCCTTCTGAAACTGGCACAGAGGGAATCTATAAATATCCCTGTAACAAGTAGAGACTGAGTTACATATTATGTATTTTCATTGATTATTATTACGGGAATGTAGCCTGTGAACGCAGACGTATTTCTGGTTGTTGCTTCTCTCTGCCCGAAGCTAACAAGAATGCCGAAAAATACATACATCTTATTAGATGTTTTGGCATTTAGTATCGTGGTGTATTATTACGAGTTGTGTTGTATTGTTGTACTTGCCCTATGGGCTCGTCAAAATACAAACAAGTCAATAAAATACTCAGCGATACTACATGCCAAAACATCTCATAAGAGATTATTTTATTATCCAACTTGTATTGCAAACAAAGAATTTGTAAAACAAAAAACTTTTGGGGGGAAATGTGACAGGTTTTCTACAGGACAAATATCCAAAATTAATGTACACTATCACAGAATATTTGTACTCATCTTGTGCATTTTCTGTGCAATGACTAACAGAGTTGGATATAATAAAATTTTTTAGTGCCACATTTTCTTAAAGAGATTCGTACAAGGCAAATGAAAGTCCGAAATGTTTGCCTTCTCCTTAGGATGAAAACACTTTTGTAATATGCAACCTGAGGGTCATCATAACATGGAAACTCTGTGGTATACATTAGTTTTCATGACGAAGTAGTACTATTTCTGACACAGCAACAACCAAGAAAAAATGTTGCGGGTTTTGATTCAATGCAGACACTGAGTGTACTAAAATTGCAGGGCTTTTCTCAATGCTCTTACCAATGATACCCTTGGAAAATTTAGAGGTCAAGGTCTAAAGTATGCAATTAGCAGTGATTAGTTGAGGTGTCAGCTAACTAGATCCTATTCCATCACTGACAAATCCACTGAGGAAATGTGGCAAATGAAGCATTGAATTTGTATGGACTGTATGAAGACTTGTAGTAGTAATAGAAAAGTATTCAAAGTAATTATCAGTGGCAAAATATATCACTCTCTGCTATATTATGCCAGTAAGATGTGGATCATGCCTCTAAATGGTAACCTAAACATACTATTCAAAAGTTACACAATCCCCCAAATACTTCCTCCATCTTAATCCCCAGCTAAAAGATCAAACATTTTTGCCCAGCATAGAGTAACTAAACAAATTGTTTGACCAAAGAATAGACAAAGTGAGTCCACACAATTATTTGTGTCTATTATCAAAGACTGAAATTTCAGTGAAAGTAATGTGTTTTCAATTGGTTGCTTTTCAACAGCTGTGTATGCTTTGTTGGTAGGGTGGCCAAATGATCATGATTTAGTTTGTTACACAAAATTTTGGTTGAAAATATTTGATCTAGATCGAACATGGTAAACCAGTTCAATGCAAAGTTGATAGATAAACGGTCAAACATGTTCTTCCAACACAATGTCAGATGAAAATATTTGATCATTTAGCTTTATTAACATGTACCAGTATTGCCAACACTTTCATGCATCACACAGCACTTCATAGTCTAAAGTTCTTTACCACATAGAAAGTTGCAGATGTTAGTACATGTATCTCCTCAAAGATCACAAGACAACATATACATTGTAATGCATGAGAAGTGACTTTAATTTGTAACAAGTATTACCCTACTTTTTGTGTCTTAACAACAGAACATGCTTGACCAAAGCTGTTTCTTGCCCATTGAAATTGTAGTCAAACCATGCATCTCTGCCCATTATGATGATCACCTTACAAGGTCTTCAGATGAAACCAGCTATACCCCAATGTCTTTCTCCAGAAGTTAAAATATTAATGTGGATAGCTCTCAATCCTCTCCAACCCTCATTGGGCAGTGACATTAGGGCGTTAGCCTTGCCTCCTTCAGCTCCACACATAAAACTTTAAGTCAATGTAAAAGAAGCCACACGCTGATTGCAAAGAGTAGGGAGTTCTCAGTGCTGTGGTGCATTCTGCTACAGTAACTGTATGTACATATACAGCTTGCGGGAAGGCTGGTTGGTGGGATTACCAGCTGTCCCCACAGAAACCTCTGTCAGAAGGCTTTCATAAATTACACAATTTCAAAGAATTAAATATACCTCTGTTGAATTCACGTGATTGTTTTGATTAAAAAATTAATTGGGTGAAATGCATTCAGTTCGACAAAGTTGTGTTCAGCCTATGCAAGACTGTAGTGCTCTATGAAAAATTTTGGGAGCCCAAAAGTCTGAACCTTAGAAATTTAGCATGCCCAGTATTTGAATTTTGTACAAAAACTAAGATTTCCTTGTCGCCCAAAGACAAACGTAAGTCACCATGGGCCACTGGGTGCTGCTAGCGATAGCTCACCCCTGTAAAATTTGTCCGAGTTTCTTTCATTATGTTCATAATGCTTATTTATGAGTTTTTATAATTAGCATTTTATATTTAATCATATTCAAACTTTTATGACCAGTATAATTATATTGAGTGGGGTTTTGTAATTTATTCAAGACATATAGTTTACAATTATTGTAGTCTTTCTCATTTCATGTATACTTCATTTTATTTTCTTCAAAGATTTTGCATGCTTACTACCTTAAATTTGAAGTAAAATAACTTCCTTGATTGATTTATCAATTGACTGACATTGTAAATACAATGGATGGCTGTTGTGTGACTAAAGCAGTCTACAGGGTTTAAGAATGGACAGGTATTTTGATAAACCACCCCGCCGGCCATAGTGAAGTAAATCTTAAAAGGTTAGCTATGTTACTATAGTTTTGGTAGTGGGACTGGCCTTCTTGGAAGTTTGTAATTGTTCCTTTAAAATTATAGTTCTTAAGTTGTACACTGTATACATGGTTGCCACAGGGGAAAACAGATTTATATAAGCCTAGGACAGGGTAAAGCCAGGGAATTGAACATCAAATCAGGGAAATTTCTAAATGGTACACTGTACCTGAGAGTTAGTGAAAAGTCCTCAGTGGAGTTTATTTAATATGTTGTTTCAAAAAAAGTGAACAAAGGGATTGATTTCTTTTTCAGACATACTGTACCTTCTTGGTACAGCGAATCAATATAAATTTATTTATTAGAGAAAGGTGTGTCGGTTGAAAACTGTCTATCGAGCAGTTGATTTCTGTTGTTCCATTGCTGCCTTTATTGCCCAGGGTTTTGTCTTGAATGGCCCGTGAAAATTGGTTTGTGTCAGTGAAAAACTCAGGAAAATGTCCAGGATTTTTGTCTATCCCAAGGGTGCTACAGTCAGTGAAAAGTCAGGCAAACACAATTTTTTTTCAAGGTCAGAGAAATGCCAGGGAATTGTGCTTCAAGTCAGGAAAATTCTAAATTCCTCGTGAAAATCGATAAAAAACCAGGCAATTAATTTTACTTTTGGAGCCCTAGCCATTAGGTTGGTGAAAGAGTTCCTAGAATTTCTACTAAGGAATTGATTTCTGTGAACAATGAGTGGCAACCCTCTTATAGTTAATTAAATTAGCTGCTGGAGGCCTCCAATTCACCAAAGAAAATAATGATATGTAAATTACAAGTAGATATAATTTTATTGTGTGAAATAATTATATAAATTACACTGCACATATACATGTAAGTATGTAAAATAGTTATATATTAAATTACATGTAAATATGTAAAATTCATTTAAATATTTTTAATAGCGAATAAATATAAATTTATTTATTAGAGAAAGGTGTGTTAAGCACAAAATTCTTATTGTATCATTATGTTTAAAGTGATGTTTGATAAATGAGCAGGAGTGTTTTAATTATCAAGTTTAAAACACGAGGTGCAGCCGAGTGTTTTAGGACTTGATAAGACACGAATTGCAAATTTATTAAATGGCTTAAAAAGCTTTACTGTTCATTTATCCATTCTTGCACTAAAAGTTAGATTTTGGGTTATTTTGGCCTAGAAAATCGGATGTAAAATTTAGCTGTGTCTTTATCAGATAATTATAAAGACGCTAATTAAAGATTAATTTCTTTTGTATTTCCTTCATGAATTATTAATGAATTTTTTAACTTCATTTACATTTACTGAGCATTTGTTACATTGCATTTTACTGAATGAAGTATGCTGACTGCTTTTCTTTTGATCTGTTGTTGTTATTTCAGCAAATGGCTTACCCTTGTTTGCAAATGTCAGTGAGAAAAGTGGTAACAAAGTTGAGTTTCCATCACCTGGGCATCAGAACAGATCAAAACTCCATAACATTACAAGCAACAAGTTAAACCCAGGAGCGACACCGACGGTCACAACTACCATCAGGACACCATCAACGAGAAACTTTACCCAAACGCGAAGCATGATAGAGTTGGTGGATGGTTATGGAGGTGGTAAAGAAAAGACACCAAAGTATAAAACTACTCTCTCTACTCCACTGAGGTCTGAGGGGCGCACTACTGGGGCAGGGAGAACAGCACATGTTCGAAATAACATAACAACTATCTCCCCATCTCATGGTGAACATGCAAGGCACAATTTTAATTTGACGATACTTGACTACATTATCATACCAGGAGGATGTGTATTGGCTGTTGTGATTACATACTTTGTGGTAAGTATCTTTTTGGGTTTAATGATGATGATGATGATGATGATGATGGTGGTGGTGATGATGATGATTTAAAGATGCTAGATCAAAACTCTTGTGACCATAATTACATGAATAATCAGGCTTAATAGGACTTTCTTAACAATTATATTATCAATGTTTTTTTTATATTTGCTATTTTTTAAATATTCTTACTGACAATTTTTGCATGCAAATTTCACACGAACAGCTCGGCGCCTACTAGTTTTTGTGATTTTAGCTGGATCTGGCATGCAGAATTTTTTAGACTGTCCGTGATGATGATGATGATGATGATGATGATGATGATGATGATGATGATGATGATGATGATGATGATGATGATGATGATCCAGAATTCAAAGATGAATTCTGGTGCATGCCATTGGACAACATCCAGTCTCAATATTTTTTGCTTGCAGTGTTCAAGGCGATGAGCGTTACGAGTAGCGGCGTGGGTAGCGTGCAATTCGATGTGGTTCTCGTGAGAGCGTCCCAAATTACTTTTTAGCACATACTATGCTTAGAAAAAAATAGTTTTACGTTTTGTCTTGGCTTTGTAGGTGCGCCATGTTCAGAAAGTGAGAAGAAAGCGCCGGTTGGAGAGAGAGCTATGTCATCAATATTCCTACCCAAACAGCGAAGTTGATGATATGGAGGAGCGGAACATTGGTGAAATAGAGAGCGTCATTAATGCACAGTTTGTGTCTTTCAGTGATCGTTCTGACAAGAACCTTTATGAGGATACCTCTGAGGTAAGATCTCCTGAAGGAAGTTGGCTCTCTTGGAGCGGCTCCCCTGGTAAGAGACCATCTTTCCATTGAGCTACCCTCATTTTCATCACGAATTCTCGTTTCAGTAATTTCTAAAGCAAAGACTGATAAGCTATCATGTAGCCCAAGCGACTGTGTTGGAATTATTTCGAAAGTGGAATTTCCGCGTAAACAGAAACATTAGGGATCTTTAAGGCGGCGAAATACGAGATACAAAAACTCTCAACTTGTCGCGCAACATTGTTACGTTGCAAGTTTTGGGGCAATGTTTCGCGTTTTTCACCTTGCGTGATCAACTTGAGCCGCAACAAAATATTTGTTGCGGGTTGAAGAAATGCAGCGCGCTGATTGGTTGATTTGCTAGGGCACGAGCAAATTTGTTTCCCGACAAGTTGTGAGTAGACCCACGCTCTACTTTTCGCAACAACTTTCTTCAACCCGCAACAAATGTTTTTGTTGCGCGACAAGTTGATCACGCAAGGTGAAAAACGGGAAACATCGACGAAAACTTGCAACGACACAATGTTGCGCGACAAGTTGAGGGTTTTTGTATCTCGTATTTCGCCGCCTTTATCAACGTTGACGGCGACGGCAAAGAAAACGTCACGTATCAAAATCTAACTTCTCGTTTTTGTAACGCTTTCGCTATTATTCCAATTTGTTTAACTTGGAAAATACTTGCGAACTATTCAGGGACTAAATTTTTAAGAACGGCCTCAAAGGAAGGAAAAAGAAAGAAAACTTTACTGCCATGCGCTCACGTTTTCGAGAAAACCTAAAATTTGGTCAATTCACGTTGTTGTTTTGCAGAGGACGGGAAAGAAATGTACCAAAATGTAAAACGCACGTGCAGAGCGATTGTTTTTGCTCATTAAACCCATTGTTTTGTGGCGTTCTCGTTACCGTTGCCGTTCTCGTTGCTAAGTTCCCTATTATTCTACTATCACAGGTGAACCTGACATTTGATGAGACTTCCAAGTTAGTGGTCCAAGAAGTTCACCCAGGTTCTCCTGACGAACTCGAGGCTTCAACAAGTTTTACCAGCTGACTAAGGGAAAGGCCTTTCCAAGAAGTGGAAGAAGCAAGCCCAACGATGTTTCAAGGTTGACCAAAATGCTTCTTAAGCCCGGCCAAAACTTCTCGCATTGTTGTACAACATTTTGTCGGTTCGATTACGTGAAAGCGTTAGGCAAAGGTCCTTATACGGTAATTTATACCATGCCTTAGAAAATACAGCCAATCAGAATACAGGAAAACCTTTGTGTATTCGGTATTCGGTATTCCACTGAGCCTTCCCTTCATGCACTGCAATGATTGTATGGGCCCGTAGATGTATTTTCTATTGCATGGTATAAAATAGTTATGTAATGCTTTCTCGTGATATACCATGTAATATCCCTCTTGTCACTTGTATTTTCTTTGCAAACACTCTCGCCTAAAGACTTGTGTGTATACTGACTGAAGTATTACGAGAAAGAATGGCATAAACTAGTATGAAGTAAACTGTTTTCCATGGATCACGCGGTTGCCATTTGTAGAGTGGCCCAGTGGGTGTAACGTTTATTTTAAGTGACATGTCGATGACATCTTTATGAAAAGTGTGCACTTTCACGGTTTTCTTTGGCTGCGGACAGGTGTTCGTGGGTAAAATATTAGATAACTTTTAACATATGCACAAATATACGCCAAAAATAAAAATTAAAACGCATCTAGCAATTTCAGGGAAATTTTACAGTGTACGGTGTAAATAAATAAATTGCTTGATAACCTAAAACTCATATTTAAGTTTGAATACAGTACTACAATTCGAGATGTTGTAATAATTGTATGACGTAATGCATATTTCGTCCACGAAACTGGTAACCAGTCAAATAGTTCTTTGGCTGATTTTTTTTAAGTATGAAAATGTCCATTCGTTGTAAAATAAATGTATAGTGTTATTTTGTATCGTCAGTTAAAATTATTCTATTATTTTCATTCGTTTTTAACGATATACACGGACCTCATTTTTCGAGGCTTAATGTTTCTACTCCACTAGACTAAAATTATTTAATTTGGACGTAGTCTTGAAGATTGTATTAAAATTTTCATTTGTAATAATTTAGCATTGTTTAATTTCATCTTGTATGATAATGTTTGTGGTGAAATATTCAGTTTAATACCAGCTGCTTGATGAAAGCATCACAGAAAGTCATAGCGACTTTCAGTTTTTTCATGTGGTTTTAGTAGTGATTCTGTGGGGAATTAAATGCGATTTCAAATCACCTCCTGTGCGGATTTCAGACATTACCTGGCAGCGGTTTATTGGTGAAAAAAAAAAAGACTTTTAGTGGTTACTTAGTAGAACACGCGATGTGAACAATAAGGCGTGAACGCTATCTTTAGGTCGCTCAAGCTAAACCAGTGTGACGACAACAGACCATGTTCGTATTCGCGGTACGGTATTGAATTGGATCTAGCACGAAGTGGAGGCTCTTGGGGGAAGTACATTTACACATGAAAAGATTCCCCCGTTTAAGTCTCGTGTGCACGCTTGTTCCAGCTCATTACGATGAATACGAATACGCTATGAATCGCCATAAACTCGCAGCGTTATCTAGTCGGAAAGCCGCATGATTGTCATTGGCGTAAAATTTTGTAACAAGGATACCGATTCGATGGCCTGTCCCATGATATAGATGATAAGGTAATAGTAAAAACTTTAAATATGCCATTGTTGAAATTTGTTTTTGGTTTTAAATGTTTCACTGAAACCAGTTTAATGTTTGTTTTCCTGTGTTACGTATCACCGTAACGAACCTTGGACAAAGGAAAAACTTAAGTTCAACTGGTTGCGAAATTTAAAACCAAAAGCATCCTTTAACCACGTCTTTTATATCTAAATTTACAGTTGTTGAGGAATAACGATGATACCGAAGACGTTGGAAGTTAAAACATTGCTTGTTTCTTTACTTTTTGGTGTAAATAATTGTAGTATTGTAAAACTTGTGATAATCACAAATTTTAACTGATGTTAAAATTTTGCTCAATGTAAAAAAAAAATTGAAGATAAAATAGGCTAACGGGAAATTGTGAATTTGTTAAATAGAAAGCAATAAACAATTGCGATTGCCTTTGAATTACCAACATCTTTTAGTTGTATCAGACATCTTTTAGCAAAATTGAACATCCTTTAAATTTACCCAACATCTTTTACTTGTGTCGGGCGTCTTTTAGTTTTATCGGAAACTTTTAATTTATAACGAACATGTTTGCTTATTAATTTATTGCACATAGCATTCATGTATGCAACATAACTGATATATGCACACTCGATATTTTGTCCGTTAGCTTCCGTTTTAGTCTAGTGGCTTAGCGGAATGATCGTGACAGACTGGACAAAAGTGCCAAAATTTGTACACGTGTAGCCTAGCACTAGTTAATCAATTCTAGGATGGGTGCCCAATGCAATCGCCTATCGTTCTCATTTTATTTAGCAATCAAATATCTCACGTAATAGCTATGATGGGGTGCCCGTGGTGTAAATAACAAAAACCAGAATTTTACTATTTATGTCAAGAAAATAGTAAATAACCCTTTTAATCTACAGAATTTAAAATATTCTAAAGGAACAATAGTTATTGCGTTCGAGAAAGGAGAACGCACACCTTGCCTTGTGTTCCTTGCGCTTGGTGTTCCTGTACACGATAATACTGTAAAGGACAATACTGTATAAGGACTCCAAAATTATTTTTCAGGGGCGAATAGTCGGAAGGCGCCGAGAATTTATCGGGGGAAGTCGGAGCTTAAAGTCGGAACGGTCGGGTAAGCTTTTTTTGCGCTGGCGTTACTTTCGCGTTGAAAGATGGGTCGTGCAAATACTCACGTTAGCCCTTATTTGAGTTCCTTGTATTACACAACGGCAACCAGTTGCCGTTTTCATCCCGAGGAAGACTTGTTTTGAAGTTCGCTCGCTTTTCTTTGCTGTTAATTTTTTTAGCCACCAAATACACTGTACTAAACAACCGTGACAGCGCCAGGCCTTCATGCGGGGATGTTTAAAGTTATTTGCGACCGCTGTCACCCCTTTAAGTAGAATGAGCCTGTTGTAATGATAATTGAAATAATGGTGCTTACACTCAGATCTTGTTGCTATTTGGTGAAAATGATAGTAATTGGTTAACTCAAAATGAATAGGGGACCACTTTGTCTGCATTTCTGGCAATCAAACTTGACGTAGCGTGACGTGCATTGCATGGGCAGAAAGGATGCGCAAAAACAATTGGCCCGAGACCTGTGTTGAGGTCAGGGATTTAAAAAACGGCTAGCCAATTACTGAACAGAAAAAAAATATTGTTTTCTGCTTTATTTTTGTTTTAGAATTTTCTGTTTCCAAACATTGCACTAAACAAAGGACGTAAAACCGAATATCAAAATATTTTGAGCTCACTCAGGAGAGAATTCGAGAAAACAAACGAATGTTTTTGGTTCATGGGAGGATCGAATAATTATTTGTTTTCAATTTGACGTACAGGTGCCAGTGAACATGTTGTTCTTGCGCCATAGTTGTGTTTTATTGGCTGAAGAAAACCCCAGTGAATACCTGCTGTCCACGTAAACAAATTATGAAGATGTAAGGTTGACGAAGCCATTGGCGAGATTTCTCCAGACAAGAACAGGAAGGCAATTCTGGAAATAACCGATTATCAGTGTGGTAAATCGACTTCTCACCGGAATCTTAAATTTATCAATGCGTTAACCGCTTTCACAAGAGAAACTGTAAGACGTATTGCCACCCAAGGGATGGAAACAGTGACGCCAATTAAAAGGGAATACTGGTTCTACTGTTTTCACCCTGTTATGTAACGTCGACGGTATTTCCGGAAAAGCTTGTATTTTTGGTAATTTGCCGAGAAGTGGTGTGTTCGGTTTTAAGGTTGGTACCTCGATCGCTAGCTCTGTTCGCGCTAGGTCGCAAAGGAATTGCGACGTATGGTTACTCAGGGCAGAAAATATTCGTTTACTAAGACCGTCGATCTATAATTTGAATGAATTGATCGTGTCATGCCTGTCCTAAGTGCGGCGCGATCTCATTCGTCTATGAACATCGAAAATCTTACTTCCATTCCAGTTGGTAGAAGCAATATCTTGATAAACTATGCTCACAGACAGCCTGCGTCGCCTTACACCGCGTCAAAGGATCGTGGTTGGGCTTGGGTCGTGTGCGCTGGATCTTTTTTCGTGATGTTCATGGTCTATGGCATTCATACGTCCTTTGGGGTCCTTCTCGTTGTGCTATTGAACCATTTCAACGCAAGCAAAGCAAGTACCGGTGAGGGAATTTTAATCTTGATTTATAACTCACATCTCGATCATACCCCACTTACAATGAGGCCCAGCTGTGCGACGGCTCCATCGAGTGTAAAATATGTTGTCGGTTTCTGTTCTTGTCTCAGTGTAGATTTATTTGCATTGAACGCGTACAAAACTAGCTCTCATTTCAATAATTCTTTTTGTTTTATTATTGTCATGGGTATTATATTATTATTGAGCTGAAAATTGTATATAGCTTTGGTATTTTAACGCTTAAGCCTGAAACGTTTCTGGTCAAAACCGGTTTAAAAATTTCGAAATCCTTCGAGAGAATCGTCCCTCGTTTTTTCCATGTGCTTGCATAATAATGAAGTGTACATGTATTTTATTCCACGAAAGGCTTTCCTTCGTTCGTTTCTCCTCTGGGGAATTTTGGGTATGTTATAATTCACGACCTGAATAACAAGAACCGTTTGTGGGATAAAGTAATTATCTATTTCATTGCTTGATGGAAAGGTTGACTTAAGAGAAATTTCACTTTGAAACCATCGATTTAATTTAATAAAGTCATGCGAAATACTGCTGCTGCATTTCGCGGCACTTTATCTATCTCTGTAATATGCAAATTTAGCATTTACACCTAATCTTTGGATTAAGGCTATGAATAATACAAGGTAGAGTTTTCGATTTATTTTCCAGAGCTTTTATGATGGCATCTCCACTTTTTTTTTTTTTTACAATTTATAGCATTGCAGCTACACCATATATGTTAAGAATAGAAAAGGACTGAACTGAAGTATATCTTAGCATTTTAATTTGACACTATATTGCTTTGTCACCAACTGTATTTCTTCTTCTCCAGCTGCACCAACTCTGCAATGTGTTTATTCAAGCAGCCAAACGTAACTTTATTGTGAAAAAATGCCACGTTGGAAAGGAAAATGTGATGTGTTGTGTCATGCCATGCATATGCAAATATGGTTGAAACTGCATGCAGAGACCGCTATCATGTTCAAGTTCTAAAATATTCCCAAACAGTATTATGCATAGTACATACTTACATACAGTTTATCTGAATTCGGATTTTAGAGCAACAAATCACGCATCATGCTCACAAATATCTCCGAATATGCAGTATAGTAGGACCCTGATAACTGGACAGACCACAGCACCCGGGAACTACGTCCCTTACTCTTTTCGATAAGTGTGTGGGGTTTTTTACGAGGCCTTCCAAGGGGTAAAAGTGACAAGTGACACGGCTCCGAAATCAGGGGACAATCGTCTCCCAAAACCCCGGCATGCGACAGAAATTGGCAGAAAAAACGCGACAGTTTGCGACAGCGACAATTCACTTTCATTCTTCTATCTTTTCACTGCGACAGTGACATTTGTCCAACGAAACAAGCGAGACGCGGTCGTAAACGAGCGACAAAGCGACACCAGACCACGCACCCCTTGGAAGGCCTCTTTTACCGGGTCCCCGTCGAGTTTTACTTCTGGAGATGAAGAAGGCAAAGCCAACGGCTTAACGTCACTAACCAGTGATGCTTAATCTGAACTGTAGCAGATGTGGAGCACACAACCAGCATGATATTACCAGTTATTTTAAGCCCCTGGTTTGTTGTCCGGCCTGGGGTTTGAGCGCGCGACGTCCCGCTCGGCAGCCCAGTGCTCTACCAACTGAAATGAGCCAACTGGGCGGCGGTTAAATTTGTCCCTTAGCGAAGTATCTGTTAGTACTTACGTAAAATGAGTTTGAATAATTTTTAACAGTCCCACAGCTTTCAATTAAACGTCAAAAATATTTAAGATTGTTGTTTCAAAATCAATCTATTCACAAATGTAAAAAAGCAAAACTATCTGAAATCTAAGTCAAATTAGAGGTCAGTACGTTAAACAGCTGTTTTGACTTGTTTTACAGATTGTTTTACATTTAATGTTTTTTTCCTAAACTCTTCCATCATTTTCTAAACCCATCTTGCCCTAATTTTACAGCAAAAACAAGACGAATAATTACCCCCACTTCTGTTTTTTTGTTACGATTGCAACGTAGATGGTATATAGCACGTCGAGAAATGTTTCTTTTGAGGTCAAAAGCTGGAGATGATAACATCATGTTATGTGGGAATTACGTGGATGGTAATGAACATCTGCCATCTTGGATCGATCCGCAATCTTGTATTTACCATAATTATTTAACGTAAGAAACGTATGAATGAGCTTTGAAAATTGCCTGAAAAACATGAACATTTTGACAAACGTTGTTGTCAAAATCTTGTTGTCAGGGAAAAAGTCGCTTGAACAATGAAATATCATACCAAATCGTTGCTCTGGGGATTTTAATGAAAGTCTGGACATTTGGTGGTATTTATTTTAAGAAGCTCCATAGACCTAGCCTCCTTCGCAGCCGTTGTTTGTGGCGGTCCTATAAAGCGTTTTCATTCACGTGACAACCAGCCATATTGCTTTACTGAAACAAAAAATATATATATTAAAAATAAAGTTCAATTCCCAGAGGTTTAGTTTGGGACACCAACATGGACGCCGTTTCTTTGTTTTGGGATACCAACATGGCAGCCGTAACTTCATGTGAAAACACTCTATTCTCCTTCCCCACCAACGTCTGCTGAACCGAGCAGAACATTCCATTCCCATTGTGTCCATAGGCCTACAAAACAGTCATCTTCGGCAACGAAGGACAGCCATTAAGTATCCAATCAGGAGGGAGAATAGAACTGACACCAAACAACGGCTGCGAAGGAAGCTACGGGAACTTAGCCACCGCAGTTTAAAAGCCACGATGTGATTGGTCAGCTCCTGAGAATGGAATGTCTGGCTCGGTTCAGCAGACGTTGGTGGGGAGAGAGAATAGGACCGACACAAACAACGGCTGCGAAGGAGGCTACCATAGACCGCAAACGGTTGTACGTTTTTTCTCAGACCACTGGCGCGAACAGACAGCTTCAAAACCAGGAGAAGAAAGTCTGTACATGACATTTGTGGCCCCTACCACTCCTCCAACAATTCAATTCAATTTCTCTGAGCAATGGTTTCTCCGTTTAACAAAAAAGGATTCCATTTGGCAGTGCGTATGTCCTCTGATAACGCACGAATGGCGACAAAACGTTTTAAGCGCAAAGAAGTAAACTTCGAGCCATTGGCGGGTAGCGTGACTGGTGGTCTCAACACGTTTTGACGTCCTCTGTGCGTTAGTTAGGCAAATTTAGCAAAGAAAACTAGGTGCTCGCAGATCTTATAACCAACTTGACCAATGGCAGAACGGCAAAGTCGCATTCAGTGCTTACCATGCAAGTTCACGTTCGCACTTGACGTTGCATTTTCTTTGCTAAATCTGCACGACCAAATGGAATCTACTTGATTTATTTCTTTTTACTTTCTTCTGCTCATGACTTCATTCGTGCTTCTGTACTTTAATCCCAAACTCCTCTTGACCAATCAAAACGCGAGGTTTACACCGCCCATTGTTAATAATCTTTATAAGAGAGTGTAAGAGGGAATACTTCTCGTTATGTTTCTTTTTGTACATACTCTCTTTGTCTAAAATGTTACAGCTTTTCCAATCCGGTAGCGGTCTTCAGGTGGCACCAGTAGGATTCTACAAGCACATGTTTTCCGAGGGCCCTGATGGAATAATTTAGCAGGCGGTGGATTTGAATGTACAACACATGACACTCGCGGAGATTGGTTAAAATGCACCACGTCCGCAATGTGAAAACTATATCATGAAAGGTGTTGTCATCGTGGTTTGAAATGATAGCTGAGGGAATCGTTTGTCTGGCGATAAAGTCACATAGATGTGGGTCGTGACGTGGTAAAGCCCCGGCGGCCAAACGGGAAATGTTTGGTGAACAAACATCATCAAACATTGTATGGTGTCCAAAAATGTTGATGTTTGAAGCCCTGGCAAAACGGTTTTCAAACACGACCAAACACGATCAAACATGACCAAACAACGTGGGCAAATGGTAAAATGTTTGGTCACCAAAGATTTCCCGTTTTGCACGGCCTTAAGTGTATATTGGAAGATGGGACGTTTTGTACATGAACGGATTAAGAAAAACGATAGAGACATACGGCTTGCTCGAACCCAATCGTCCGCCGTTTCACAAAACAGCAATGCGGGCCCTACCCGCTCTGGGCTAAGGTTACATTTATTCACTGAGAGTCCGAGGCCCACATTGGTACACCCGTAAGGTTAAAGAGGCGGTATTCACATAAGAGTTCACCCTACTAATATCAACAGGGACAGTGGAATTGAGATTCCTGAAGCGTAGATACCAACGTACCAATCAGCACTAATCACGGTGGTACTTATACCGATACACAGCCAGTCTACGCCATCGACTGATGAAAACCAGATCTGTGAAGATACACATCTGTGACTCAATCGTAAGACAAACGACTGACTCAGCTATCATGAAAAGTTTCATTATTATTATTATTATTATTATTATTATTATTATTATTGTTATTATTGTTATTATTATTATTATTATTATTACTTTTCTTGACACTTGTTCTCACCTGTATTTTGATATCTTTGTAAAAAGTTGTTGTAAATATTATAATGGTTATGGTAGTAGTACAGGAGTCCTGTAGTAGTAATAATTATTATTATTATAATTAATGAAATTTTTAGTTTTTACATTTTTTTTACCAGTATTTATCTTTGTAAATGGTTTTGTTATTGATATTCTTATATTCTTCTTCTTCCTCTTCTTCTTCTTCTTCTTCTTCTTCTTCTTCTTCTTCTTCTTATTATTATTATTCATTCTTCTTCTTCTTCCTCTTCTTCTTCTTCTTCTTCTTCTTCTTCTTCTTCTTCTTCTTATTATTATTATTATTATTCATTCTTCTTCTTCTTCCTCTTCTTCTTCTTCTTCTTCTTCTTATTATTATTATTATCATTCATTCATTCATTCATTCATTCATTCATTCATTCTTCTTCTTCTTCTTCTTCTTCTTCTTCTTCTTCTTCTTCTTCTTCTTCTTCTTCTTCTTCTTCTTCTTCTTCTTCGTCTTCTTCTTATTATTATTCATTATTCTTATTATATGACTGGTCTTTCAGCGGTCAAGATGAATCAATTCGCCTGCTGTGATTGGCTACCCGCGAGGTAAAGATGGAGCCATCTTGACCGCTTGGGATAGCCCGTTCGTCCCGCATTTTCTGTCTTTTAATAGCGTCCTTTGAGTCATATAATAAATCCTTTATTGACCAAGCTTGTTCGGTCAAGATATATGGGTTATTGGCCAAGCGTGAGGTCAAGATGGCGGGATATTGGCCAAGTTCTTTTTTTGCGTGTTTATGGACCGAGACGAAGTCGAGGTCCATAAACACGCAAAAAAGGAACGAGGCCAATATCCCGCCATCTTGACCGAACAAGCGTGGTAAATAAAGGATTTATTATATGACTCAAAGGACGCAATGGAAAGATAGTAAAACGCGGGACGAATGGGCTATCCCGAGCGGTCAAGATGGCTCCATCTTGACCTCGCGGGTAGCCAATCACAGCAGGAGAATTGATTCATCTTGACCGCTGAAAGAGCCAGTCAAATAATGAGGCGGGATATTGGCCTCGTTCTTATTTTCGTGTTTATGGACCTCGACTTCGTCTCGGTCCATAAACACGCGAAAAAAGAACTTGGCCAATATCCCGCCATCTTAACCTCAAGCTTGGTGAATAACCCATATTTATTATAATTGATATTATTATTGTTAGTGTACATATTATTATTATTTTTTTTATCATTGCTGTAAGCTTGTCACTATTTTTTATTTAAACATACTTGAATACATGTTTAATTTGCTCCAAGAGCTCAGTGAGGTCATCTACGTGGCTTACGTACACTCCGATTACAAAAAACAATGTTCAAGACAAACACAAGATAAAAATGAGACAGACACGATACAAATTGAATATAAAGACTGCAACTATTGTTTGAAAAGAGAACAGGGAAAAATCGCTAAAGTTATGAAGATCGTGTAGAATTTGTGAAACTATAAAAACATTCAAAGTTATTTTTCCTTTGTTTGATATCAACTCTGAGTGTTACAAGTGTCACAGTATTTCCAGTGGTCCAAGCATATTTTCAATTATTAAATTTTTTCCCAAAACATTGTCAAATTCTGTCTTAAAATTATCATTAAAAGCGCATTGAAAATGCACAAAACTGCATGGAGTGTTTAACTTTAAGGTTAAAATGGGAATGTCAATTGAACTGAGAGACATTTATTTGAGAGAAAAAACATTTTCAACAAAACTTTTGGTTTTTGTTAATGACTGTTGTGAGAATACCTGGAAATTTCAGATTATGCAAAATATATAATCCTTTTTAATGGTCTCTGTCTTAAAATCCACAAACCTACGATAAAATAAATAAAACCTGCGTATTCTTTGTTTTGCGGAACATCAACGTAAGTACTATGAACTTGAACTTTTTCTGTGTGTAGCCCAAAATAGTTCGACAATCTCGACAAACCATGACCTGAATTTTCAATGATTATAAGCTTACGTTTCAGACCATTGTGTATTTACAATTCTCCTTTTCCGTTATCAATCTATTTGCTGTTTGCGTCTGCTATCAACCTTAGTCGCATTTTAGAGCCAAATTTTGAACCCTATCACCGCCAAGGGGCCTCTATTTGACGAGTAAAATCGTTTGGCGTTAGACAGTGTAAAATCTCGAAAGTCCCTCTTGGCAGTGAAAGGGGTAAGGAGATAGCTTTTAACCCTTTCACCGCCAAGGGGACTCCCTTTGACGAGTAAAATCGTCTGGCGTGAGGCAGAGTAAAATTTCTAAAGTCCCTCTTGGCGGTAAAAGGTTTAATGCGTTTACAAGTGTGCGACGGTAGTATAGTAGTATAAAGAGAGCAATATTAATTAGAAGGAGAAAAGAAAAAAGCTCTGATTTATGTGCATTTCATTGTTTGCAGCATGGATTGGCTCAATATCGGTGAACCTTCTCTTCCTCTTCAGTCCCGTCACCAGCTCCCTCGCGGGTCGTTATGGCGTACGCGTGGTTACAATTGCTGGAGGACTAGTAATGAGTATTGGTCTGTTCCTCAGTTCCTTCGCACCAAGCCTCCTCTTCCTTTACATCAGCTATGGCTTTCTCTTGGGGATTGGCACTAGCCTTTGTGGAACTATGGCTCTGATAGTATCCGCTGACTACTTTGACAAGCATTTGTCTCTAGCTACGGGCATTATTGCATCAGGGAGTAGTTTTGGAACTCTGGCCTTAGCGCCAACGTTGCAAGTTCTTGTTGAAAAATTTGGTTGGCAAATTACGTTTCGGATTATGGGGCTCGGAGGTGTTATGATGGCGGTAACGGGGTTGGTTTACAAAACGGTCAACAGAAATCCCGTTTCGCTTCCAGCTGAGACCAAGCAGTGTTTTGACTTGTCTGTTTTGAAGAATAAGGCATTCGTTATGTGGACTATAGCGACAACTGTGGCAGGTTTTGGCTACTTCATACCTCACTTTTATTTGGTAAGTGAAATATTTAAAACATCAAATGAATTTTGGGCCTCATTATATGGCGAATTTCAACCCGGGCTAAACTTTTGTTGCGATTACATTGCCAATCTCGGTTCGGGTTGAAATTTCATCCTGGGCGTTACGCCGTTCCATCCACCCATCCCTCCTCACACTCTACCCCCACCCCACTCTGCCTCTCCACTCTACGAGGCCCAGTTCCTTCTCGGCTCTTCCAATTTGGAGAAATTCTAAATGGCGTCCGAAACACCATCATTGCGCATGCCCAAACTCACTCTCCAGCCCGGGCTGAAATTTGAATGCGATTACATGAGGTTCTTCAGCCTCTCTGTCCTGGCTGAAATTCTCTTCATGTAATTGCAACGTCTAAGAAGACTTTTTTCTGAAAGCCGAGCTGAAATCTCAGCCCGGTTAACCGGGCTGAAACTTGCCATGTCATCAGGCCCTTACTGTAACAAGACGATGTGAATGGAGCCACGGTTTTCACGATTATGCTCCATGAGACAAATTGGATGAAACTTTGCAGAGTGCAACGTGGCCTGTATTGGACAAATGTCTTGAGGACGTACAGTTTTCTAGAATGTTTGCAGATAAATAAAAACCTTGCTTCCCTGATCGCGCGAAAACACACAATAATAATAATAATAATAATAATAATAATAAAAACAGAATCAGAATCGTTTTATTAATGTCGAGGACACAATTTGTCTTTGGCAAAAAGCGTGTCGCACGGGTCTTCTTACAAAATGTTACAGTGTAATATGGACATGCAACAACGTAACTACGAAATTAACGGAGCTTAATAACTTGAATAAGAACTTTGTAATAAAAATTAGTGATAAGAGAGAACAACGTTTCAACCTCGGAGGGGTCGAAATGTTGTTCTCTTTTATTGGTAATTTTTATTACAAAGTCCACATCAAAGAAACTATTAATCATCTTAGAAGGCAAAATAGCGCGTATTTGGAAAACGAAAAACATTTTTTTGGAAGTTTCTACCACCTTTAAGCTTTAATCCGTTTTTATTTACATCTTTCAAATTGAGCAACTCATAATGTGTTAAAATAGGGGGCTGTGAACGGAAAGTTTGTTAGTGATGCGTAACACTTGCTATTGTATAACTGGTAGGTCTGGATTAATATTGTAAAAAATATATCAAGAAAAGTCTGACGGAAATGTCTAAAAAACAGACATTTCTGGTGTATGGGTCTTGCTCAGTGTGGAAGAAAACCATCGTTGTTTCCTAACGATAATTATGCGAGTTTTCTTGCTCTTTTGCTTAGGTGCGCTATTCCGAAGATTTAGGTATACCAATGTCCAAGAGCAGCTGGTTAATTTCCTACCTCGGGATCTCCTCGGCTGTCGGTCGGTTGCTGTTCGGGCGTATTTCGGACGTATGCAGCAGTTTCAAGAACATTCACATATACCGCGCCTGTATGCTTCTGTCAGGATTGGCATCTATTTTGTGCCCCTTGGCAAGTTCATACTGGGCCTTAGTGTTGTATGTTGTGGTGTTAGGAATCTTGGATGGTTCTTACATTGGGCTTATGTCTATTGTGACTCTGGATATTGTGGGAGTGCACAAAATTGCCTCTGCTTGGGGAATTCTGTTCTTCTGTCAATCTTTTACTTATTTGCTGGGTCCTCCTGCAGCAGGTAAGGTATCGTGAATTTTATTTTTTCATAATTCAGTTGACGCTTATACGGTTTTTCTGATGCCGCGGCCATCTTGGCTGGGGGACAACATGGCTGCGCCTCGTGAATCCATAACATTTTAACCACTGTGATGACGAATACTGAAAACTAACGAGTACAGACAACACTAAAATACATTCCATTTAGTTTGATAAACAGATTTAATTCCTTACTTGGACCACTGTGATATATCGATAGGTCACTTCAAGGTCAGGAAATTACCGCCACGATCGTTCGCCATAATGGTCATCCTACAGAAAACAAACTTTAATAAGTCAAAAACTGTAATTATTTTCGTAGGTTTCATGTACGATTCCCTCAAGAATTTCAAACCCGTGTTTTACTTGGCCGCTGGACCAATGATTTGCGGTGCATTTCTGTTATTTTGTGCGGCACTCTGCAAGTCAAGCCAGACTTCCCTAGGCCGCGATGACATGACCAGCCTCGTACCCATGTCCTCATCTAAACGGTGCAATGGAGTGAATACAAAGAATCATGAAATGTCTTCTACTGGTCCAATGATTGTGCTGACAGAACCTAAAGAAGGAAACTCCTTGATTGTTGTGGAGCGTCTTACAGTTCTGTGAATTGATGGAGAATCTTGATCCGAGATGGAATTAGAACTCGTGCAAGTCTCGTTTTAAACAGTGAAGTATTTGTAACGATTATCGCCATCATGGGCATCACTGAATGATCGACTATATTCTTTAAACTCGTAATATGA
This sequence comes from Pachyseris speciosa, assembly GCA_016490735.1. Lineage (NCBI taxonomy): Eukaryota > Metazoa > Cnidaria > Anthozoa > Scleractinia > Pachyseridae > Pachyseris > Pachyseris speciosa. The sequence continues at coordinate 846,619 of JAEMWC010000132.1, forward strand.
TTGACCCCAGGGAAGGGCGGTTAAATTATCGAGTCCGTGGGAGCAGCGAGCATGGGATTATTACTGCGACGTATACGGTCGTTCAAACCAAGTATAAAGAAAAGAACTATTCCATTGAATTCCATTAGAGTAAATCTGTATTGATAGTTCGTTTGGGGCGAATCCATAGCTCCTCTAACAGTGGAGTCAGTTTGTATAGAAAGGCTATCGGCCCATAGTTGCGCCTAAGAAATTCGATGTTATTAAAACATTTAATAGCCAGCGAGATGAAGCTTCGAGGACTTATCTGCTTACGCCAACCGTGTACAATAGGGTATCGAATTTTTGGTCAGGTCTGAAATAGCCAATTTTTCTGGAAGTACCCCCACCCTCAGGGATCTATCAGACTGACAGCTCCGATGATGGAAACACTCTATTGCTTTTTAACTCGGAAAATGACTATGCCATTGTCGAGTTGTAGGTGTGAGGCTGATTTCACTCGATCCTTCGCTCCTTCCATTTTGTGAATCCCCTGACGAGTGCATAACTTTTGGCTTATCGTGACAAACTAAACGATTCCCAACCATTGAACTGTACATCCAAAATTACGATCATGAAAACGGCCGAATGAAAAACGCAAATTTCATCAAAATACTACAAAAGACAAACGAAAGAATACAAAAGAGTCCGAGGAACTTGCTTTTGATAATTTTGTCTGTGATATAAAGAGCAGATAGAATGAAGGCTATTTGTTTTGTAGAGGGCTGTGTACTTAAATTTGACCCAACAAAGACTTGTAAAATCATGCGTAAAATGTCACGCAAATGTCACGGTTCTCATTTGGAGCTTTTAGTGACGTTTCATAACAAGAGAATCGAACCATATCCCCGCGATTGGTTTTTAATTCATTTTCTGAGTTCAGTGGCCCATAGCCCCCTTGATTATTACTCACTGCTAACAGTTCTCTGTGCTAACAGCCATTGAAGCCGTCATATGGAATTTATAGGTTTATGAATAAATGTCAAAGATAAAAATACAATGTAAGCAGCCTATTTGTTAGCCTCCTTCGCAGCGTTGTTTGTGTCGGTCCTATTCTCCCTCCCTACCAACGTTTTCTGAACCAAGCCGAACATTCCATTCCCATTGTGTCTGAGTGTGCAATCAGGAGGGAGAATAGAACGGACACAAACAACGGCCGCGACTTAGCTACCGAGATTTAAAAGCCTCGATGTGATTGACCAGTTCCTGGAATGAATGTCCGGTTCGGTTCAGCAGACGTTGGTGGGGAGGGAGAATAGTACCGACACAAACAACGGCTGGGAAGGAGGCTACCTATTCGTTACATTGATGAATTAGAAAAAAAAAACATAATTGAAGTTATTTTTTCGGGGCACAAGTGCTATCCATCGGGGTCCTTTCGCAGAGTGAAGCCATGGTGAATACAATATTTTTGCGGACGCCAAATTTCGACGGATGGTCGAGACGGAAGAACTTTCCTGTTTTTAATTTACTGTTCCGCACTAAATTTTCCTTCGAACTAAAACACAAGTCTTCCTTTATAAGGTTTTTAACTGTAACTGGCCTGCGAGTCTTGTAACAACTAAGATTAATAGTTAGAGCTCAAATACTAAACTTATCACTGCAAATTACGAAATAAAGCTACCCTAACTAACGTTAACCGAGTTTGTTCTTTTAAGTAAATTACTGCTTACCATACTGTAAATACTCAATCCCGTACCCAGAGTCCTCAGGCTCTTTGGCCAGTGGTTAGTCGCAAGGAGAGACTCTGGATAATGGAAAAAATCAAATTTTTATTGGCTGGCCCGTAACGGCTTCTATTGTTTTACCCCAGATTTTCTAGGAAAATGACGGTCCATTATCCCAGAGTCTGCTTAACCGCCGACTGGTTAGCTCAGTGGTAGAGCACCGGACTACCGTGCGGGAGGTCGGTGGTTCAAACCCCGGCCGGACCAACACTCAGGGTCTTTAAATAATTGAGGAGAAAGTGCTGCCTTTGTAATGACATCTGCAAATGGTTAGACTTTCTAGTCTTCTCGGATAAGGACGATAAACCGTAGGCCCCGTCTCACATAATTGTTCTGTGGGATGTTAAAGAACCCACGCACTGTTCGAAAAGATTAGGGGACGTATTCCCCGGTGTGGTGGTCTATCTCAACCAGAATGTGGTTATCGGGCAGGGATTTGCAGTTACGGGCCTACAGTAATTGGCGCAAGCTGCTGTAGTGTCCCAGCCAGGTCTCTGGCGAAGCTATTAAATCAAATCAGTCTCTCCGGGCGTCCACCCGCTTACCAAAGAGCCCCGCCCCCTTCCTTTGAAATAAATCGTTCCCAGGTCTCTGTCCTGCACCCTTCAGGTGCGGCAAGTCACCACCTTAAATTGCAACCGTTACTTGGTTGAACATGGTCTAAACATACTCCTATTATTTTGTTATCGTTCGAACACCTTTGGATAATCCTAGAAATTACGGAAGAGTCCAGTCTCCCTTTTTGTGGTTTCGGCCCAATTCGTCGCAATATTTTTTGACAATGAGCCAAAGTAGTTCGGCGAAAAGCTGCTTGTAAGTCTCCGAGTATAGGAATGGGGTCTATTGTTTCTCTTCGTGTGACGAATTTTCCAGTACACGAGTCGTTCACGTAACGTGCCGACAAACGGCACTCCACAGAAGAGTGTGCCATCTTGGAAAGATCTGTTTTCATGTATTTCTGCAAAAGACGCTTGGATCGGTTTCTTTGACCATATCTTGAATCCACACTGAGCAGAAATGTCAATCGATCGGTGAGCATTGTATCTACTCATTTGGGATAAATAAGATATTTTCATATCTCATTAGCTAAGGTCGTTGTTCTTGGAGAGGTGATCATTGTCACCGCCTTCAACGTGGAAGGGCCGAGTTCGAAGCCTGGCATAGTGGCATTTACGATAGTTTCCATCTTGTCTTTGCGCACGTGACATCGTAATGTAAACGTTTCGGGTGGTTTTTCAATTGAGTGTCGAAATTAATTGTTTGGTTTTGCCTTACTGTGATATGTGATTAGCTAGCGAAAGTCGCACCACTGTGGCTGATTCTTTTTGTGCGAGTTTTAACCGTCTATACCTTTATTGAGGCGGGAGAAAATGCCAGGAAACCTTGTCACGTTTTCGGAAATTTATCTCAGAATAATTTTGTGTGGCTGGTTAATCTACAATTAATAAAGCTGATCTTACCGTGGATACCACACCTTGATAAACAGGTTTAGCCTAATATTAGATAACACTGGGTAGCCCAATATTAGATAACATTGGGTTTTTATTGAACAAGGATTGCCTTAAGGTTGCGCAGGACACTCTTGCTTCCTATTACGTATGTATTTATATTATGTTTTAGGCATCCACCCACCCTTGTATGTCCGAGGTTAACTTCTTGCGCATGCTTAACTGGATGGAGTCGAGACGCTATAAGAGATGATTGTAACCTCATTACCTCGTTACTCGACAAATACAGTTTACGCATGCACATCACAATTTTCGATTAACAGTTAAAATGGCATGCAAACGTACGCAGATGCCATCTAAACGTACCCAATTTTATATTCAAACTTTTTAATGCTTCTTATCTGTAGTTAAATTTCTTTTTATCCCAACAAATAACCAAAGTCAGCGGAATTTTTTTCTTTGAGTCAGTGTTATTGTTAGCCATGGTAAACTTCGGTAGACTTAAATGAAGAACCTTATGAAGTTTGCAGCGCAGTGTGGGGCTTTTCGTATTCGTGAAAGAAATGCTGCTCTTCAGTAATGTTTTAGTCTTCAAAAAATAATGATAAAAATGCCAACTTTCACGACGAAGACAGATGGAACAAAAAGCGTTTTACGAAAATAAAGCGTAAAATATTACAATTGCATGAATTAACCAGAAAAAAGGCAAGGTAAGGTAACTATCACTCGCTCTGTAATGGCCACTGCCGCACAAGCAACAAGTTAACAACAAGATTTATTACATAAACAAGTAGTTTTACATAAGCACGTGAGCGATAATGCATACTAATTTATGTAAGTTAATCATGGCACACCTCTTAATTTAACGAAAAGTAAATTTGGAATGAATCAGAAGAACAGTTCTGTGGTTATCAATATCTAGTTAATAGCTTAATTGAGGTTCAATTACAAACAGGAATAAGCAATCGACAAAGTTAATATCAATAAAATGAACTTTTCTCAAACGTTTGCATTTGTTTGCTGTGTCAAAATTGTTCAGTTCATAACATAGTCCTCCCTGTACCTTGCTGGCAAAGTGATATCACAGCTACTTGTATCGGCGGGGAGTTGCTTTCACTGGTTATAGGCAGGGCTGATTCAGCATTACCAACAGGAACCGCGGGTGTGGCAGAGACTGAAGGCGTGACCGCTTCATCGAAGAGTGGTCACTACTCAGTACTGGGGCTCATTTGTCGACGGTAGACAGTGCTGTCAGGTTTTTGAGAGTCAGACTTTCTGAAACTCATTAATAATGCATAAGGCAATAAACCAATTGTGCGGCCTCATTTGGATCACATGGATGCCCCTTGACACCCGGTAAAGAACAGATCCAAACACGCGTGATTAGACACACGTGTTAGGATATCCAAACACGTGTGTTTGGAAATCAATTTCCAAAAGAATCCAGTACTTGAACAAATGTTTATTAACTTCCAGGATTACGTTCGAGCAAAGAAACTTCCTCTTTGCAACTTTTCGGCGGTCGAAACCGCAAAGACCGTTCCGTAGCTGCTTTTTTCATTTCTCAAAATTGCAAATGAGGACGCCAATGCAAAGTGTGACTGCTTTTGATTAAAAAGCTGAAATTGTGAAAAATCATAACACCTTTCATAACACTGACTAACAACCAAGCACACGCGATAATGAAACAAAAGAAAACAAAAACTGACTATTTATATGGTCTTTCTGTTTTTGTGTTTATTGTTAATAAATAAGGCCCTTTTGAGAAGCCATTTCATAAACTCGGGCTTCCTTTTTCATCAGGGTTTCCAAACACTCGAAAACAATAAAAGCACTCGGCCTTCGGCCTCGTGCTTTTATCAGTTTTCTCGTGTTTGGAAACCCTGATGAAACACTCGCCCTCGTTTATGAAATATTACCTATAGGATCTGGGGGTTATATGCTTCGCAGTAACAGCAGCTGGCTCCCAGGCTTTCCCCTTCGTATACGTACCGATTCATGTGGCTTGATTTCAGGAAACAGCTTCACATTGGGAACGTCGTACATTTTGTGTTTATCCCTACGCTATTTGAGCTTGTCATAGTCATTGTGAACCACTTGGGGTTTAAAGAGGGATATTGTAGAAGGCAACTTGGACTTCAACATGCCACCCATCAGCAGTTGTGTAGGTGACTCCCACTTCCATCTTCAAATGCTTTCCTGAGCACCTTCTTGATGGATTGTATCGCCTTTTCACTCATCCCATTCCACGTGGATATTTGGGTGGTTACTTGAAATCCCCAATCTTTTGTAAACTGACTGAAGCTCTTGCTTGAAAAGGGCATGTTATCAGCCATAGTGTAATCCGGAATTCCATGCCGGACGTGCATAGATTTCATGCCAGTGATAAGAGAGCCATCTTTCTTGTCTCTTATAAGACAAATTTCAGGGTACTTGGAATAATAATCAAGAAGAGGTAAATACGACTTAGAGTTCAGTTCAAATACTCTGCACCAGGCTTCTGTCAAGGCCTCTGAGGGGACTCATGGGATAAACTACCATGACAACCTATAGATTTTAATACATCTTAACCAATGGTTAGCGCTAACCATGCTTCGAGCAACTCAGCCATAAGAGATACCGGGAGCTCTAGCCGTTGACTTGCACTTCTCTATACTAAGGTAACTCTCATGTATGCAGTTTAAAACATCCCGTCTCATCTCTTGGGGAATTATTAGCTTCTCAACGAAGAATAACAGGCCTTGAGCTTCATGATTTCAGCTCGCAAATTCCAATAGTAGGCAACGGATGCATGTAATTTGCTTTTGTGTGAAGGCCAACAATTCTTCACAATTCTACTTAACGTCTGAAGGGTTTCATATCGAGTTCTGACCGCTTTTATCTGGGAAAACGTCTCTTCATAGAGAAGAAAGACGTTCCACAAGGCTGTGAACAATTACGCCCAAGGGTGGTTCATCCAAGTTAGCTCTTGATAGCGCGTCTGCAACATACGTGTAATTGAAGGGTAAGACGCAGTCGTTGTAGCCTTGGAGATGCTTCGGTCACCAGCGTCTTGGTAAGAGGCACCAAAGGCTTATGGTCTGACTCCACATCCACCGGCCGCCCATACATATAATGGTTAAATCTCTCGCAGCCAAATACAACTGCAGGGAGTTCTTTTTCTATTTTTGGCATAACGATCCTCAGCTTGAGTGTTGGACCGAGAAGAATAAGCGATCGGATGTCCATCCTGGAAGACGCATACCCCAATGCCTGACTTAGAGGCATCCACTTGCAATTTGGCTGGCTTGTTGTGGTCATAGAATTTTAGAAAAGGCTGAGAAGAGAGGTTTTGTTTCAGAGACTCCATTGATTGAGTATGCTCTTACGAATATGAAGCTTTGCCTGTAGAAATAAAAAATAAATCCTTGTTTAGTTATACATCCATGACTAAGCTTATAACATGTGGGCAGACATTAGAAATTGTGAAGCAAAATCGACGGTTTTAACGGTAACTTTTTAACGCATTATCAATCTCAATACAACCATTCTTGATGAAAATGTATAATAAAAGGAAATTCAACAAAAATATGGTGATTTTTAGGCATCTTACCTGCTCATTTGGGATTCTTCGCTGCGATCCATTTTCTTTCACTGGCTCACTGAACGCTTGAAAACGTGTCGCCAACATGTCGCGACACCGTCTGCTTTTCCCTTGGTTACCGTCGGTTACTGAGCTAAGCCATGCCTGATGAGGCAATTAACTGTCGACAAACCAAGGTTGGCTTACTTTTGATTTTGCCGCCATTTACCGAGGTTTGCTACTGTGTTTACACGATTAAAAATTTCACTTCAGTAAAATTAAAACAAAAACAAGGTAAATCATCTCTCGTGATAACACGGGCTTAGTGAGGCGTTTAGTCAGGATCTAAGTTTCAGACCCATACAGGAGTACTAAGAAAACAACGTAACAAAACAAACAAACAGTTCAACTACTTCTTTGCGTCCAAAACGAGTACAGATTATTGTTATTTATATCCAGTCGAGAGAAAAATACAAGTTTCATTCCTGAGCAAAGGAACAATGATTAAACCAAATGTTAAGCTTCAATTTATTTAATTTACCTCACTGTCCTGTGTTGTAGAGGTTTCTACCACTTGAAAATACGCAATCTTCACTAAAGTAAAAACAAGCATCCGAAAAAATAGCAAACGGTTTGTCCATAGGAAGAGCTTCTTCCACAAAGTTTGAGCTACTCGTTCCTCCCATTAATACCGATGGACTGCTTTCTTGGTGAGCTGCTAGATACCTCGGTAAAGTGACAGCAAAGCCATTGAAGCGTTAAATCATTTTGTTTTCAACCATACAATCGATCCAAGTTTGAAGCTTTTCCTGAGAAAAACCTTTCGCTCTTCCTTTTATCACTTGAAAATTTACCTTCCGGAATATCTTTTGACAAGGCTTTTGATTTTTATGCTTTTTACGCGAATTTAAAGACAAACTTCGATCAAAAAAGATAAAGAAACCAACTGAATGTGAAATTACAAGCCACAGAAAACGCGCTGAAATTGAAGCCTCGATTTGGTTTGGGTGTCCCACACCTGGCTTGAGCCTGCGATCCAATCGAAAGCAAGTGCCTGGTCAGCGGTCAACTTAAAAAAACAGCCGACCTCAATGAGGTCTTAACTTGAGCCGGCGCTATGGTCACGTGACACTGGTCAGCGGATACCTTGGTGTCAATTGTCTATAGGATGGATGCCAGTATCAAAGAAGAACACGGGAAAACTAGCAGGTCAGCTAGACCAGGTGGAGTATGGCCACCATGTTGGATTATTATGATTATTATTAGGATATTATTAATTATTGGGCAACGTCGTCGTTGTGCTGTGACACCCACGAGTAATACCGCTAGCCATTTTTACCATGAGAAAAGCAGTTGACGGGTTTCTATAGGTATGGTGCTCCGCTTGGCGGCCCTTCGGGCCGCCGGAGCTCTGCTAAAATACGGCGGTGTTTTGTTAATTTTGGGAAACTGGTCCTAGGGACACCATTTAAAGGTGTAAAAGGGGGATATATTTTGACCTTTACAGTAGCGTCTCCGTAAATCCTCCAATTGAAGTATCCTTGTCACTCCAGCCACATTCCACAAGCTTTACGTTTTCATTGCTTGTTTTATGTATATGTGGGTACTTGAACCTGAGTATTAGCTATGCCATGCTGATGAGGCCTAACGAAGCCGAAACAGCTGTCCATGGCTGCTAATGCTTGGGCTCAATCTTTGCTTTGGTAGACTTAAGGGTAATGCCCGCTACCTTGTGGCCTTAGTGCCTTTAGAGTGGCTTCAGCTTACTTGATCACATTAATTTGTGAAGTATCCTTGTCACTCCAGCCACATCCCACAAGCTTTACGTTTTCACTGCTTGTTTTATGGATATCTGTAAGCTCTCAAACAGCTTACAGATGTCGATTTACAACATGCACTCCGATCAATGTTCAAGGTATTTCTGCCGCTCGTGTTTAAATAAAACTTTCCACTTCAAAACCAATGATAAAGGAGTTGAAATATCTTGTTGAAGAGTTAGAGTAGGCGAGGCAATGTGCAGATCATGTTCAAAGAGAGCGTAAGTTAGACGAGAAATGTGGTAATCGAATTTCGCAACAATATGGTTTCTGTGCACAGAAATTGATTCAATATATAAACAGAATGTAGTCGTCTTTAATGAGATTGATCCATTGTGTAATAAATAATTTATTCATATACCGTAAAATACTCCGTCAGAGGCTGATTTTTCCATCTATTTTTGAGGAGGGTTGCACTTATTAGAGAGAAGGCTTATTTTAAGGGAAATTGAGCTAAGTTTAAAACTGGAGCAGCAATGTTTGGTAATGTTAGGACAATAGTAAAAAGGAATAAAGTTATAGGCAACTATTGAATTACTTTCTCCAGCTATTTTTAATCATGCTGCTGTTTGAGACCTCTGTCATTTTCTATGCAATGTGTCCTTCAAGGTCAAGTTGTGATAATGGTGCAGCCAAAAACATCTGACTCAGGGTACGAGTACAACACTCTTTTCTCATTCATGATCTGGGTACTGGGCATCAAACTGAATAAACCATTCTATATTTGGCAATAGGAGCAGTTCCTATTGGCTCATACTGCTCGCACTCTGCGTTTGTTGCAAGGTTACCATATATCAGTGTCAAAGGTAAATTAGGTGCTTTTGAATCAATCTGTATTTTGATGGACCCAAGATTGCCTCTAATTTGGTGTCTCCTTGATTTAGCCTTGGATGTGCAGCCAAAAAACAAATCAGGATTTGTTTTATCTGAAAAGGGATCTAAAAGCCCTTAGGACTAGACTATGTTTTCCTTCTTCAACGAAGTTACTGTAGCTGTGCAGGCTAAGCTTGGGATACTGGAAAAGACACTTGCATGTAGAAAGTGTTTTCCATACATGGCCAGAACTAGGGAAGAATATTGCCAAAAATTAATACATTTTAACACATAAATGTACAGGATTTTCCAGAATTCTAATAGCCAGGTGTGAGGGTCAGCTATATATTCTATTTTCAGGATTTTCATTTGTTCATAAATAGATGTGTTACAAAAACTGTGCTGTGGCATAATAAATAGGCAATCCCCCCTCCCCCAGGTCAAGGACAAGTAAGGGGGCCATGTTAAATGCCTTAGAGGTCACATTTATTTTTAGGGAACTCTTTATGGGTGAAAATATATTTCATGTAATATGTATACTTGAAAGATAAATGTATCTTTTATGAAACCATCCAACAGACAAGGTGGGGAAGGAGATGGCAAGTTTTGAATAGAAAAGCTCAATGACCATATAGGATACAACCAAAAAATCCATCAATAATAATGAAACTTTATTTGCACTTAAAAATTACACAATGATGAGAAAAGTACTGAAACACTGTCTCATTGTAAAAATAAAAATAATACTAAAAAATATAATTGTATCAGATAATCTTCAATTAAATTTGCCGAGTCAGTAGTCTACTTCATTACATCATTAAAAATCTTGTTCTCCAGATAGCAGCTACAGTAAGAACTTCTGGGTGGGCTAACAAAAAATTGAGGTGGGACTATTGTTGAGGTTAAGCTTTCATCGGCCTTTTTCTAAGCCAACACTGAAACGATGATTCTTGAGAATCCGAACATATATTATAAGTATCCTCTAAGCGGGTAATTCAAAGCTTAATTAAACTTGCAAGTTGTAACTGAGCTTCCTCTAAAAGAATCGATGTATGTATCCTTGCAGAGAGTCGTGTTATACAAAGGAAATCGCTCACAAGTTTGCTTCTACAGTATGTATGTGACTGTTTTCTAATTGTTGGTCGATTACCGTGGAATCGCCCCTGCTGACTGCCCTGAATTGGTCCTGCTGAACGTGTTGACATGATCAACAGCCGCCATGTTGTCCTGAAACCTCACGCAGGCGCAATCAAACCGGAACCAGGATTATCTGGTTCCGGTTTTGGATTCTTCCAGAGCGTCCGTTGCCCGTTCCGCTGGACAAGGGAAACGTAGGCTCTGGGACGAGATTGCGGCTGAACGCGAATGCATGCCATGCGCAGTAGTCCATATTTTTACAAAATTACTTCCGGTTGTCGTACTGAAGCCCGCCGTACCGTTTGCTTAAATTCCCTAATATATATGCATTTAGCCAAGCCTAAAATCGGAGCTCCACGATTATTTTTTAGTGGCATCGAGCAGCCTCATTTGGCTTTTTTTCAGCCAATGTTTGGTCCAGAAAATGAGCAGCAGCAGGGAAAACTCTTTTGTTGTAGGATCCAGATGAACTAAAAGATAGCGAATGTTTGAAACACAAACAAAGAAACAAACATCATCAAATCCAAATAATTTCAGATGAAAGTCTAAAGGAATTCACCCCGTGTGAAAACCAACAAAACATTACAAAGAAAACAAGGTTTGATGCGTTTGTTCCTTTGAAGATTTATGAGGAAGGTGGGTAAATTAGGAAGGAGACAAGGAAAAATCAGAGAAATATTGATTATGTATTATTTAACAATTCTACGAGGGTGCGCTGGATATGAAGTGATAAAGTTGGTTATAATCATTTTATATCCAGCAAGCCCGGGTAGAATAATCGTTTTATTAAAAACTCTACGACGTATAATTGAGAATCTGAACAAGAAAAGAGAAAGAACGGAACCCAGAGAAAGAGAAAACCGAGAAAAGGAAACATTTGTCGATCACATGACTAATCAAAAAGGGCGCGAAAACCTTTCGGTGTGTTGCAACGTTTCCGAGCAAAGTTGAATGAATTCAATCAAACTGTCCGAGAACAACGTTGAAGCTTCACTTTAGGGTCCTCCTTTGGAACAAGTGCAGAGTTTATTTGCTTTGAATGGTTGTAAATGGTCCCTAGTTTGGTAAAGAAATATATTCAATCACTGTTCGAAGAGGGTGGGATGGCTTTCATGTAGATGTACGAGCCAAAGGAGGTGACTTTGCAATCCATCAAAACATCAGCGTCAAGGGTGAATTTCTTAAAAATGAAGACACAATTTCAACAAGATACGTGAGGGATAAGCTAGACAACTGTCTAGGATACGCTTCAAGAAATGGCTTATAAAAATTTTTCTTGATGTGCGGACCAAAAACTGGTCCCGCGGCCGAACAGAATAACGAAAGAACAAGAACGGCGATTCTTCAATATTTTTTTTTACAAAACATCATCTCTGCAACCGGAAAGTTTGAAGCTGGTGATTGATACAGGTGGTGAGTTGAGAACACTTTCGATGTGTGTTAATTTGTCACTGATCGCATTTTCAATTTTATTTAGTTAAGTTCAAACACTCTTTCGGATATTTCCGTAAATAAAAGTGCCTTTTGCTATAAGGTAAACATCAACAGCCCAGAATTTTTTTTTAGCGCTACAAGAAATCTTTTTTAACAAGACCCCAGCACTCTTTCTTGTCGTTCTAAAACAGTGAGCAATAAAAAATTGAATTCCATTTGTACTCGTTAACTTCGGTGCTAGACGACTTGTATGTTAATGGCTGCCTTTTTTAGGGAAAATTTTATTGAGCTTCCTCTCGGCCTGTTTGCTGAGGCATTCATTGACCATATAAGGTAGTGCAGGTATATGAGCTGAGAGCCTGTGTCCGGCTAGCCAGTGAAAATGCTGGAAATCTGATATCCGTAGTTCAGTTTTTAATAAAACGAAATATCAATCTTTTTTTCCTGAAACATATGTGGCGCAATATGATTCATCTAAAACATGCGAAACACGAGAAAATTGTAGTTCCTAAATAGCAAAGAAAATTAAAGAAAATAATAACGACGCGCGCGTAGACCTGAACGGATTCTACCCTTTTATCGATGCCTCGGTATAATTATTAACTAGCTTCGAAAAGATGAAAAGGCTAATCCTCTTGTATATGCTTTTTTTTTCTTTCGATACTTTTTATTAAGTCCACAGCGCTTAGTGAAATTTAGCATAAAAAGATAAAAATAGTTAGGGTCTCTGCTCACTCAAAAACTCAAGAAGTCACTATTATGAAGTCAATGTTAACAATAGATCTGCAATTAGCACTTTCAAATAAGAATATAGCCTGCATGCAGACGTCTCCTTTTCCTTTGTTGCACGCGGAAAAGGGACGTCTGCGAAACAGCGTCGCTAATCGTGTTCCGGTATTCCGCTGTTTGGTTTTAAATTTCGCGTAAATAATGAAACATTATCCACCGCTGTGGAAGTCTGGCCATATGTACCCGACATATCATTTTCCCCAAGCTTTCCAGCTATTCAGTCAGCCTGTTACTCGGCCACTGAACCTTACTTGCACCAGTCTTATCATTTTCAGACTCTTCAGCAACTCGCTTATTGATTGGAGGCCTGACGCGTGTAGAATGCGTGGGAAGACCTTGAAGAGTGTTGAAGATAGCGTTAGCGGGGAGCCATGATCGTTCGGCAAAGAACCAGATCGTTTAAGAGAATTCGTTTCTCAGGAGAAGGCGATGCTCCTGCTTTAAAAGATTTGCGACAGTAATCTTCGATAATCTCCTCGTCGATTTTTGCCAAGTTTTTGCGAAGTCTATGTCGCCTTTGTACAGGGGACCCAACGACAAGTTTCGGTAGATATCTGTTCGGTGGAGGGTAGTTCGCCTAAGGCTTTCGGCGTCGATTAAAGAGTGCACTCGGATTTTCGTAAGTAAAACGTGGCCTAAAAGATTCGTAATGTGGAAATCATAACCCCTTAGGTTTTCGGAAAGGTTGTTTTTGCTGTTTTTGGCAGCAAAAAAAGTCAGCTAGCATTTTCGGAAAGAAAAACTGGTTCCCTAGAAAGTTAAGTTCAGCTAGTATTTTCTCAAAGAACGATTTTGTTCCCTAAAATTTTCGGGCAGTTAACATTTCAGCTAAGGAATCCGAACTGATCAAAGTTTTCTAGCTAACCAAAACATCACATTAAACAGACTTCAAACACGATGAGGTACTTAAAAATGCCTTTCTAACGCTTTTGGCTGCTTTGGCTCGTTGGGTGCCCCTGTTTGTAGTATCGTGAGACACTGTTTACACTGAAATATAAGCTGATGTTGGATGCACAGTGAACTGAAGAGAAAGAATTTCTTCGTAAACATTAAATGCGCTGTGACCTTGCACAAGATTTCGATCTGCCGCTCAACGTTTCGATGGCTGAAAAACACTGTTAACATTGTATGTTATCATCCGTTTTAAATGGAAAACCCCGCTAAATTTGAGCGGCATAATGCATGCATGCATTATGAGATCAGTTTTAGATAAAGACCAATCAGAATCTTGCTCGAACAAAGACCTCTATCTGGCTACCAATCGCAGTTCTCTCCCAAGATCTTGGGAAAACAGCAGGATACTGGAACACGATTAGCGACGCTGTTTCGCAGACGTCCCTTTTCCGCGTGCAACAAAGGAAAAGGAGACGTCTGCACGCAGGCTAATAGGAATAGTGCTGTTTATTGAGCAAAAATAAATCTCATTTTCTGCGAGGATATTCGCTGCTTATTAAACTGTGAAATGTTTTTTTAAAGGATAGAAGCTGGGTGTCGTTAGAATTTTCAAATAGGAAGAGGGCAATTAATTTAGTAATTATTCCTATTAAGACATCCAAAGTGAGTGAAATAAGTAATACGTAAATGCGTGATGCGGTTCCAGAAAAAGCCCACATTTCACCCTTGCTCACCATAGAGTCTCCAGTAGCTCAGGGGGTAGCGCAACCGTCTAGATTGCGGAGGGGCGTGGGTTCAAATCCCATCAGGAGCTCGGAGATTTTTTTTTCGAGTTTCCATTTGGGGTTTCATGCATTTCTATCATGTCGTATTCCTTTTAGGTCTATCAAAATATCAGGGATTCCAACAAACATTGTTCATCGTTGTTGCTGTGTCAATGGTCAATTTTTAATGATGAAAAGTTAACAGAAATTGCAGCTGCAATGGGTTTAACCTACAAGGTGGCTAATAAACAATTTCTGTCGCCAAAAGAGCGACATTCACTGAAATTAAAAGGAGCAAGACAAGGCAAGAATCAGAAACATACATTTTCAGGTATTTTAACCTTATCCCTCAGACGTACAAGGGGGGGGGGGGGGGGGGAAGGTGGATGCCACCCCCCCAAAGGTTTTTTTTTAAGATTTTGTCAAGGGGATTTTCTCTGGGCATCTGTCCATTTCAGTAGCTGTTTGTTTATCTTTAAGACATCTTTTCTGAAAATTTGGTGAAAGTCGACCGGTAGATTTATGAGATATTAAAAGGCAAGTGAGGTGTTGTTTAGGGTTATTACGAGCTCTGAAATAATTAAAATCCTGTTCCTGGGCCTAAAGCAGTTATAACGCAACATTAAGTTACATTAAATCATATTTTACATGTTCAGCTGTTCAAAACTGTAATTTGTGAGTAAAACTTTTAATTTTGTCAAGAAAAACCAACGTTAGACTGAAAAAAAGTGAAAAATCACAAAAAATCTGCCATATTGGATAACGTCATAGGCCCCAGCGGCGCAATTTGCATATGTAACCCATAATATTAACCTAGTCGTGTAGACGACATAACAGGCTATCTATTGACGGTATAACCTTTTCAAAGTATCTTAACCCAACGAAAACCCAGGGGAGGGGTTCCTCCAACCCCCACATTTACCACCGTGGGGGTATGAGTTTGCTTGTACGTCCGAGGGTTAAGTTTACACACAAATTAAATATTAGCCTTCATTGTGAGACATGTATGGCGCAATGTGATTCATGTAAAAAATGCTAAACAAGAGGAGATTGCAGTTCCTTATTAGCAAAGCTGTAAATGAAAACAATAAAACAAACAAACAAACCCGACGAAAAAACAAAACATAAATTAAGAGCGCAGAACCAAGAACGGAGTTTGATTTTATTAAGATGTCTTTTTAGCCCAGTAGTTTTAGATAGCTTGGTATAAAACAAGCACTTCTATTCAGCATCACAGAGTTACCTTCTCAATATCAACACCAGATCTCTAGTAAGAATTTTCAAATTGGAAGAGCGTTATTTATTGAACAATTATTCCTTTTTAAGCTTCCAAAAACCTCTCATTTCTCACGAGGACATTCACTGTCTATAACGGTCAATTTTTTTTTTCAAGGGTAGAAGCTGACTATTGTTAGAATTTTCAAACAAGAACTCCTCAAAAATTTCCGTGAGAACCATTACTTAGCCTCAAAGAATCTCAGCAAGAATTTTATTGTTTTAAAGATACGCAAAACACGTTTGACTGCCTCGTTTGCGAAATGTTTCCTATTAACAAACTGAGATCGAGATTCTTTGTACAATTCGACTCAATTGGTGCAAAAATTGTTAATATATAAAGGTTTTGCATACTAATCTTTTTAACACCCCTTTATTACCTTTTAGGAAGAGTGAAATTAATTTAGAATTTATTCCTATTAAGCCCCCTACCTCCCCGGCTCCCCCCCCCCACCCCCCACCCCCCAAAAGACAAAAAGACAAATCTCAGCGGTCCACGACACACTGTTTGCTACTGCCGCTCATTAAATGGTCAATACAAACTGCAGCTGTAAGGAGTTTAACTCACACAGTTGCTAAAAACAATTTATGTCTTCACCGAATTTAAAAGGAATAAGACAAGGGAGAATCAGTAAAATGCATGTAAAGTATTTTAATCTTAAGTTTACATAAAGAAGTACAAGAGTTCGCTCTGAGAACTTTGTTGCGAAATATTCATCTAAAAAAAATTGGTAGATTTGGTTACTCATTAGAAATGAAAATAAAACAAAACGTTAACGAAGAGCGCATAGATTGAAACAGGTTTTCCCCTTTTATAAATTTATTTATTAACTAGGTTAAGAAAGAAGGGATGGCTACTCCATCAGTTGCTTTATTTCTAAACATTTTGCAACATGAAGTCCACAGGGCTTCGTCCAATGTAAAAAGGCAGTTAGTGTGATTAATATACCAAAAAAGTTACTTTGAAATGCATTTGACGATAAAAACAATTTGCCGGGAAAAAAAATGGAGGATGAAGAGATCAAAATAATTAGGTTTTTGATGACCCAAAAACTGAACTAAAGGCTGTTGCTCTAGAAGGCAAGAAAGAAAGCGGGTCAGGAGGGACTGACTTTTTATCAACCTAGATTTGGCACTAAGACAGTAGGTGATATTCTTAAGTTTAACAACTAGATTGATAGAACTTGATGGAAAAATTTAAGCACTGATATTTTATTAATCAAAACTGACCGCGGTGCAACCCCTTGTAATGGCAAAAATGCGGGAGTCGAAACAATTTTAAAACGGGGAATATTCAATCCAGTTTGTAGCCTTTAGCTTATAGTTGTTTTGAGCTGTGTTTATTTAAACTGAATTATGTCGTTTCAGTAACCTGCTGGGTCATTTTAACTAGAACTAAGGTCATGAAGAGATATCGATAACAAACAACGGTGGAGGGAAAAAGCATTCTCAATTTCTATTAATTATATAAGCTATGTCCTGCACTAGACTTCAAATGGCAAAGGGATAAAGCTTAACAATCTTGGAATATGGCTCTCGGCAAATCCAAATATAACAGTGCTCTAGAACTGCAATGAAAAACTAAAAAAAGTAAGGGCCATCTTAGGCTGCTGGAGATTTCCCAGGCTTAACCTTTTAGGAAAAATCACTGTATTGAAAGTCTTGTTGCGTCACAATTGGTATACATTCTTTTCCCTCTGGGAACAAATAAAAATGTATTAAAGGAAATCAATACGATTTTCTTTATTTTTTTCGTGCAGCGGTAAAAGTAATAAAATGAAATAAAAAAATGTGATAGACGACTTCGCAGAAGGAGAAATGAAAATGATGGGTATATTTTCGTTCAACAAATTGTTAATAGCCACCTGGATTAAAAAGTATCTTGACATTAATAACCGCTGTAACTGGAAAACCTTCTTCGACTTGGAACTCCAACAGTATGGAGGAGACGTAATACTAAGAGGTAATTTGAATAAGAAAGAAGATATCTAAAGCTTGACTAAAATATCTTGCCCGTTTGTTAAGGAAATTCTGGAAATCTGGGGTGAAGTCTTTTTGAGGCAAAAGTAAAATCCGAGGATCATTTCTTGTCGCTGTCTTTGTGGTACAATTCCTTGATACGAATTGGAAATAGACCTGAATTTTACAAAGACTGGTAAGCTAAAGGTGTAACAAAGGTTAAACATCTATGGGATAGCTCTACCAGCTTCCTCACCTGAACTGATTTTCAAAACAAATGTAATCCCAAAGCCCGGCCCCTTGATTATTTTGGAATAGTCGCTGCAATCAAACTCCTTCAGAAAAAAGAGTTACGAGATAATCATAAATGTACGTTTAGGAAATTTCTTGAATGTGCAAAGTCAAATAGACTTGTTTGTAAGAAGTTAATCTCGTCCAAAAGTGAGCAACCTCATTCTTGGCAAGAAAAATGTAACAACGAAATTAACCTCCCAGAAGATGAAAAGATTGATTGGAGCGCAGCTTAGCAATTGGCCTTTCAATGTGCGAAAAACTCGTAACTTATAACTTTTTTTTACATCGCCGCTTGGCAACCAACAATTGTCTTAAAAAGATGGGAGAAGTAGAAAATAAAAAATTCTCTTTTTGCCAATACGAAACAGAAAATTTGCTACGCGTGTTTTGGAAATGTGAAAAAATAGAGCTTTTTGAAATAGGGTGTGTTTTCGTGGCTGCGAGTTTCTCAGGTTATTGATGTTTTATTGCAAGAAGATACTGCGCTGGGTCTGAGGCCAAATAAAACAACGAAAAAACTCCAAATAAACTTTTGCCTTTTAATCGCCAAATATTATATCTGGTTATGCCGACACAAAGAGAGTAAACCCAAACTAGACGATTTTCTTCGCTATTTTAAGCATATTCATCAAACTCTAAAGAATGAATATGTGAATGATCATATTGAAAACACTCAAACAACAATTCCAAACAAATGGGAGCCGTTCTTACCATACTTATAATTACGATAAACCGAGTCTCCAAAAATAACATAGACATTTCTCTCAAATCTTTAAAATCAATTTTCCTCTTGAATGTTTTAGGAGGGGGGTGAATAGGTTCGCGGATCCACGGATTTGGCAAAAAAAAAAAAAAAAAAAAACTACTCGGACTTCGGATTTTGAGGATACATTTTACGGATTTGCGGATTTCGAAGGCTCAACGGATCACGGATTTCTTCAATATTTTAGTTTGGATTATGGATTTTGTTTGTTTTGAAGTACGGATCGTGGAACTTAACTTATCCGTCTGTTTCAATGTAGTCTTCTCTCTGGCCTTAGAACGAGGAGTTAGATCATAAGACATTTGACCTTTAGGGACGGACCATTATTTTTCTGGAGAGGTGGGTATGGAAAATATTGAAAAAAATTGTTTGCAGGGCCTAAAAGACAAAATAGATTGTTTGCAAACATGATATTTATAAAAAAGTAGTTTGCATAGAGGTCAGAGAAACTTGTTACCTATTAATGAAAATAAATTTCAAAATTGAAATTTAGACCAAAAGTATGTAGTTGTTTGTAGACAGGATACAGGGCTTCATTAAAATCAACATTTTATTTGACCAAATTGGAACAACAAATATTGCATGAAATAAATAATTGAAATAAATAAAAGTAACACATTGGATCTTCAAATTGACCATGCACAAAAATAAACCCTTTGCGTGTTGCCTGTCGTATGCTCTTTATTTGCGCCAGTAGCTGTGTAGGACTGTGAATTAAAATGGTAAGTCAGTGTTTTATAAAGAAACAACAAGCTATTACTAGGAGCTTACATGTCTAACATAAATTATGTATGGCTTTTCTGAAATTTTCTTCAAAAACTAGCTTTAAATATTGCGCTTTTCAATAACACAAGGACTGTACATTTAAAATTCAAGCAACGGTTTCGCTTTCCTCTACCGCCAGTCAACATACTGCCGGTACGTCTCAGAAAACGAAACAGATGAGTTCAGAGGTGTCAAAAGGTAACGTTCGCGGGCAGTGATTGGTGGATTTCGATCGGCTTTATAGATTTCTCTTTTTCCGATTCGTTGGTCACCGCCGTAAAATATTACATTAAATAATGATTGACGGCGGCAAAAAGGAACCTCCTTTTTGTGTCAGAACGTGTTTAAAAAAGATTGGAAAAATTGTTTGCAAGAAGGTTTTGCTTGAAAAAAATGTTTGCAGAGGTGCATAAATTAAACGTTTGCAGAGGAAACTTTTTCATACCCCCCCTCTAGAAAAATAATGGTCCGTCCCTTAATGTAATCGAAGGAGCAGTCACGCGGGTCTCGCCACAACAGCATTGACAAGTTTGCTGGGGCTTAAAAAGAATGGAGTCTCTTTTGTCTGCTCTGTATTTTTCTGACACTAACCTCCTCAATCAGCTGTATGACTTTGGATGTTGAACATCTACACTCCACATCCCATGTGAAACACCCACTCCTCTCCAAGAAAGAATACTGTCGACAATTTGGGAACGCAATTCTGAGGAAACCACGAAGCGGCTGTCCTCCTCAACGTTTTTGTACTTTACAAGTGAAGAAGAGGGGGTGGTTACGCCCGGAATGGCTGCAAGGATGGCAAGTGAGGAGGAACGTTTATGAGGACATGCCCGATAGCTACAGAGATACTCCTGATAGTGACGATGAAGTGGTTGAATACGACACCAGCTCTGACGAGGAGGAAACAGAAACTGCTGTCTCAGACCCCGATAGAGTGTCCACTTTCTTGTTAGGAATAACCTGCGATCAGGCGTTCTTTTTCTTTTGTACGGGGGAGGGAGAAAAAGAACGCCTGATACAATTACTGCACGAGTCGCTTGCCGCCCCTCGGTTGTTTACCTGTCAACAGCGATGTTATCTTGTGTCATACGATAAATGTCAGCCAATCAGATTTTACCGGATCGGGGCAAGGAAAAGCACTGCTACTTTTTCGAATAATGCTTAACCACTGGTGTGTTTTCTCTGTTGAAAACGTCAAGAAACAAATAAAATACTAAAAAAAAATCTGCCGGTGGAACATCAGAATCCTTTATCTTATCGTAAAGCGATCAAAAGTGTGGGAATGAAACTGATTCTGCAGCAGCACGTCTTGCAGCAAGTGCGCCCGTGAATATTAAAATGATCGTCAATTGTTGTACATAGTACTTCCACGATTTGATTTTCCGATTTCTCTGTGAACCCTGACTCCTCAATCGCGGCAGCACAATCCGCCTTCTTTTGATTTCCGACTTCTTGGTTCCATGTATATTCCAGGGGACTCACCACAACTACCGTAAAGATGTTTTGGAATCAGTAGAAAGATGCATTTTTTTCACTGCTTTTGGAACAACTAGTAAATAACTCTCCTGCCAAATCATGTGGAAAGTACGGCTGCAACGTCTTCTTTTAAGCATAAGATCCTTGGGATGCATTCCATCGGCTCTTCCTTCAAGGATTTGTGAATAAACTCTTGAAGAGAGTAAGTTATAGCTGCATAAAATTTGCCTCGGCAGCCGACACAACGGCTCACTTGTGTTAAGTTTGCACCGGAAGTCACATATGTAAATCAAGTAACCAATCAGAACGGGACTCAAAAGACTCTTTTGTTCTACGACCAATCAGACAAAACTCCAGATTCTGGCTTTTTAACATGTGATCTCGTAAAGAAATGTATCATGCCCTCCTCCCTTCAGCGACATGTAGAGAATATAGGGAGAGAGCATGATTTCAGCCTATATTAGGAACGACTACTCTGTTTGGGCGCCAAGTGCGGATAAACAGTAGTACAAAAAATCTGAATGTTATAAGGTCCTAAAGTCTCGAACAGTATTGCAAGAGAAAAGAAATACCGGCGGATTCGGATTTTGGTAAAAAATATCTGCGGATTGGCGGATTTTCCTAAAAATTAGCACGGATCAACGGATTTGCTGAGCCCTATTCACACCCCTTGTTTTAGATATCTACCCTGTCATAGAATAATAGGACACGAACCTGCTACGAAGTGCTGTAATCCAGGTGAAATAGTTTTGCTGTGTATAGAGTTATTGTATCGTAATGTCTGAGTATCGTAATGTCTGAGATTTGTGAGACGCGAAGCCTCAGTTCTTCAGTTTCAAGGGAGGACCGATAGAACAAGATGGTTAGGCACTGTTGTTTTATTAAACAAAATTGACCAACACTTTGTAATGCAAACGTAATGCGGGAGTTGAAATAATGATAAAACGGGCAAGAATTAAACCCAGATTGTTTAGAATGAGTTTATTGACAAATGTAGTCATTAGCTTTCAGCTGGATGAAGCTGTGCTAAATTGACTGTAGTCGCTTTACCAACCTGCTGCATGGGTCATTCTAACAGAAGGAAGATCATGAACAGATACTTATAATTATGACAAACGATGGTTTTCGTTAAAGAAAAGACATTTTCAATTATTCGCTGAAATGCTAGTTTATTTGTCGCAGGCTGCTTTCTCACAGTCAGAGATTCCCTGACAGCTGCTTCTTTATTGAATGTATTTTGTTGCAAACTATAAACTTTACCTCTCTTTTTGTGGTAAAATTTGAGAGGATTCAAATCCAAGAAATTGAGACCTAAGAGGTCCTGTCAAGGTAAGGAAGGTTTTTGCTTTTCCACTTTTTGTGAGCGGGGTATATCCAAAGGAATTTGTAATCTAACTGGTTCTAAGGTCAGGTATAATTTTCCTTCATCTAACCTAAGTCGCGGCAGCCTAGCAAAAACATCCAGCTAGTGACACCTCTAACTATACTTAAGCTGGAAAACTTAGTTTATTCGTAGCTGGAACATGATACGTGCGACCTGTTATTTTGAGCACTAAATATTTAAGCGGAAAGAGCAACAAAAAGTCCATAACTTTGAAAGAGGCGAGAACTGATTTGACATTTACTTTAAATTTCCAGTAATCATATCGGCCTAGTTGGTTGTGACTTAAGTACCACCAGTGAATTTTGATCGTAGTTTGGCCCTGTTTAGTCCATCGCTAGAAGTCAATCATTTTCTTCCATTGAAGTGAAATCGACTGAGAATTATTCAAAATGGAATGCTTTGGCTTGAATTTTATCATTCACAAATGGAGACGACCCTTACTGAGCACGCTTTAAAAAAACGAGTGATAACTCGAAATTTCGGTTAGGATTACGATTCTGATTGATTTGAAACAAATACACATTTAGAGAGCCGCGATTATTCTTTTCAGTGTCACCGAGAACCTTCGCATGACTTTACTTCGGCTAGTTTTTTGTTCATAATAATAATTTAATAATAATTTAGAACTTATATAGCGCATTTTCCATGTGTATATGATCAAATGCGCTTTACAAGCAGATGAAATTGGTAGCAATGAGTAGCAAACGTTTGGAACAAAAGCGAACAAACAAAAAAAAATTGTTGTGGCCAAATATCATTCAGACGAAAGCGCGGGTCAAAAAAAAAAAAAAAAACACATGGAAGAAAACAGGGTACGATGAATATTCTTGGAGTAAGTGGAGATATCAGAGAAGTAAGAAACGTATCTCCTAAAAAGTTAGACAAATCGCTAAGTAGTTTCGACATTAACGTACCTAATAAAACACAAAAAGGAGGACGAACTTGGTAGTTTGAATCAGTCAACAGTCACTCGGAACGCAGAGCTGCATAATAGTGCCATTTCACACACCCTAAAGAGCCTTGATAGCGGAGCTCCGGCGGCCCGAAGGGCCGCCAAGCGGAGCACCATACCTATAGAAACCCGTCAACTGCTTTTCTCATGGTAAAAATGGCTAGCGGTATTGCTCGTGGGCGCGTACGCACGACGACGTTGCCCAATAGTTAATAATATCGCAATAATAATAATAATAATAATAACAATAATAATACTTGAGCCCAACATGGCGGCCATATTCCACCTGACCAGAGCCTGACCAGCTAGTTTACAGCGCAAGAACAGCGCACATCTCTGATAGGTGGACATCCATGTTATTTTCAATTGACACCTGTCAAAACAAGGCATGCGCTGACCAGTATAACGTAAGCATATCGCGGGCTCAAGTTTAGAGCTCATCGAGGTCAGCTGTTTTTTTTTAAGTTGACCGCTGACCAGGTACTGGCTTTCGATTGGATCGCAGGCTCAATCCTGATTAACTTAACCAAAACGAGACACCAAAACCAAAACGAGGCTCAATTTTTCGCGCGCTTTCTCCCGTGCGGCAGCCGCGCGGCTCGAAATTTCACATTCAGTTCATTCGGTTGGTTTCCTCATTATGAGCAAAACAATTTCATCTTCATCGATCGAAGTTTGTCTTTTAATTCGCGTAAAAAGCATAACAATTAAGAACTTGTTAAAAGATCCTCCGGAAGGTGAATTTGCAAGTGCTAAAACGCCGGGAGGCGTAAAAGATTTTTCTCAGGAAAAGCTTCAAACATGGATCGATTGTGTGGTTGAAAACAAAATGATTTAACGCTTCGAGGGCTTTGCTGTCACTTTACCGCGGCATCTTGCAGCTCACCAAGAAAGCAGATCACCGGCATTAATGGGAGGAACGAGTAGCTCAAACTCTGTGGAAGAAATTCTTTCTTTGGACAAACCGTTTGCTTTTTGCGGATGCGTGTTTTTACTAAAGTGGAAGCTTGCGTATTTTCAAGTGGTAAAAACCTCTACAACACAGGACACTGAGGTAAATTAAATAAATTGAAGATTAACATTTGGTTTAATCGTTGTTACTTTTGTTCAAGAATGAAACTTGTATTTTTCCCTCGGCTGGATATAAATAACAATCATCTCTACTCGTTATGTACGCAAAGAAGTAGTTGAATTTTTTGCTTGTTTTGTTACGTTGCTTTGCAAACGGGTGTTTTTAATCTGCTTGGCTGACTGTTTTTCGGCCTCATTGCCTCGACAGCGTTAAGAAACTTTTGCCCTTATCTTATTAACAGGTAATCGCAATGAGTCCTCGTAAAATTAAGGATTAAAGCCCCGGCTAAACGATCACACATTTTCATCCAACATCGTCAGTTGTCAAACATAACGTTGGGTGGCTAAACGCACAAACAAAATGTTTGACGAAACACTAGACAGATTGAGTCCACAGAACGATTTTTTGCGTATTATCGCTGAAATTTTCGACGTTATGTGGTTCATTTGATTGCTTTTTACCGTTCGTGCACGATTTGTTTGTTGGAGTCATTAAACGATCAAACATTTCTTCGTAATGCGAAATGTTGGATGAAAAGGTTTGATCTAGATCAGTTATTGAAAGCCATTTACTGCACTATTGAGAGAGGTGGCTAAGCCTTCAAACATGCTTCTCCAGCGATGTTGAATGAAAATATTTGATCGTTCTTTGATTGCTAAACTTGTTTTCAAAGAGACACACGCTTCGGCTGTATTGTTTTCTTATAATGTTTTGAGGTTTTTGAACCGCAATCAATTCCTGTTGACTGCTTTAAATGTAAAATATTGGCGAAAGGAAAGCCATGCAGTGTTGCTCAATACCAGTAAAAATAATAATAATCGTGGAGCTCCGCTTTTAGGCTTGGCTAAATCTATATATTATAATTTTACTACTACTTGTCATCTCCACCGTTATAAGTTACACCGAGAACTTAAATACGTATTAATATGTTCATATTTTCCTTCTTTGAAGCAATGACTTTTGCCTTGCAGAAGACGATCATGGAAACATTTTGTATAGCATCAAAGCCTATCACTGCTTCATCAAAGTGAGCACTATAGTCTTAGTTTTCGTTTGGTGCAATCCCACCGGCGTCGTTTCACAAGGTGAGCACATATTTTTTTCTCTTATCTGAATATGTACCAGCTATCTTCAGTTAGGTGTATACTACGTGCGCGAATTCGTGCACATCTATATCTTACGTTTAAGTCTTTTCCACTCCTTGTATTTAAATAGGGATATAGGGACATCAGTTGTGTGACTGTTTGTAACGGGAACCCATTGTGCCTTTTATCGGGGTAGGTAGTTAGGCCATCAAACAGACTCCACCCAAACACAGCACAGGGATTAACGTTCCCTGCTATTTGGAATGCTTGTGAGTAGTATGTTTCCATCAGTTGTAGATGGCATTCAAAAAACCCATTATTGCGATCCATGGGATTTGAAACAACGATTCTTTTAATTCACGGAAAAAGCCGCGGATTATTTTCGAATGACCTTCCCTCCTCATCCTCATCCTCCACTTCAAATCTATTGTTTAACCTCTTCTCCCTCTTCCTCCACTTCAAATCTATTGTTTCCCTCCTCCCCCTCTTCCTCCTCCTACTCCTCCTCAAATCTATTGTTTTCCCTCCTCATCCTCCTCCTCCCCTCCCCCTAAAATCTGTTGTTTTCCCTCCTCGTTCTCCTCCTCCCAAATCTATTATTTTCCTTCCTCATCCTCCTCCTCCCCTCCTCCTCAAATCTATTGTTTCCTCTCATCCCCCCTTCCTCCTCCTAAAATCTATTGTTTTTCCTCCACATCCTCCTCCTCCCCTCCTCCTCAAATCTTTTGTTTCCTCTCATCCCCCTTCCTCCCTTTTAAAATCTTTTGTCTTCCCTCCTCCCTTCCTCTTTAAATCTATTCTTTCCTCTCATCCCCCCTTCCCCCCTAAAATCTATTGTTTTCCCTCCTCATCCTCCTCCTCACCTCCTCCTCAAATCTATTGTTTTCCCTCCTCATCCTCCTCCTCCTCCCCTCCTCAAATCTATTGTTTCCTCTCATCCCCCCATCTTCCTCTTAAAAGGTACTGTTTTCCCTCCTCCCTCTCTTGCTCGTTCTAAAATCTATTGTTTCCTTTCTCCCCAACTTCCTCCACTTCAAATCTGTTTTCCCCCCTCCCCATGTTCCTCCTCTTCAAATCTATTGTTTCCCTCCTCCCCCTCTTCCTTCTCCTAAAAGCTACTGTTTTCCCTCCTCCCTCTCTTCCTCCTCCTAAAATCTATTGTGTTCCCTCCTCCCCTTCTTCCTTCTCCTAAAATCTGTTGTGTTCCCTCTTCCCCATCCTCCTCCTCGTCCTCGTCCTCCTCGTCCTCCTCCTCCTCCTCCTCCTCCTCCTCCTCCTCCTCCTCCTCAAATCTATTGTTTTCCCACCCAAAGATTTATTTAAGCGAAAAAAAAAAAATTGTGTCTAGGTTCAATTTAAGCGTTTCAACATTCTTCAAAGCATTCTGAAGACATGAACTACAAGAGGCCTAAACGCTGCTATAATTTTCTATCGCTCTAAAGAAAAAAAAAAAAAACATTGCACTGAGCAATGCACATTAAAATAAGGCATTTCTGTGGCCTAGTCTGTTTCATGCGTTGTTTTAATTTTATGAAGCTTTATGGGTTTATGTGAAATCAGTTGCATTGTATTGTACTGAATTGTTTTGCATTGCATCACATTCAAAGTATGGCACGGTATGGAGTGGCGTGTAATGGCATGGCATTCCATGGGACGGAACGGTATGGTATTGTATTGTATTGCAATTCATTGCATCGCTTCAAACTGTAGATTTCAGCAGAGAAATTAAAATGATCATGAAATTCCTACGGGAATGGTTTGCGATTGCATGATATGGTATTTTATGGTATTGTGTGGTATTGTATTGCACTGTTCAGTAGTGTAATTGTATTGTTTTTGCGGACTGTTTTAAAACCATGCATCTGTTAAGTACACTGCAAACGTCCTTAATTAGGGAAGGGGAGAGGCAAAAGCGTTGCAAAGAAGATGCCTAAAATAACAGGTTGTCAAAACCACCAATCTAATAGCTGAATTACTTTTACAGGGATGTGTCATCAAACAATATCAGTACTCTAAGCGAAACGTTTTTGGAAAGAATCTATTATTGATTTATCTGTACGTAAAGTACTTACTTACTTATTTATTTATTATCCCCCACTCCCCCCCCCCCACCCATTCACACCCAGTTCATGCGCCCAGGCTGTGGCTTTTTCCCTTTGCTGTCCATTCAGACGGTATAAACTTGTAGTTCATGAATTTTAATTCTTTCCCTAGAATAACCATTAACCCTGAC
Source organism: Pachyseris speciosa (assembly GCA_016490735.1). Lineage (NCBI taxonomy): Eukaryota > Metazoa > Cnidaria > Anthozoa > Scleractinia > Pachyseridae > Pachyseris > Pachyseris speciosa. The sequence goes on from JAEMWC010000132.1 coordinate 874,280, forward strand.
TATTCAACATAGTTGTGGTTCTTATTCTAAAACTGATCAGGATTCTGACCTTGATTTCATGATCTCGCTGATTCTAATCCCTACTCCTGTTTTATTCTACATTTCTGGTTTCGTCCCACTCCATAACGATTTGCTAATTCAATTAGAATGGAAACGAACACAATTTTGGATCAGGACTAGAGCTAATCAACTGTTAATGCGAACACCATGGTGTCATCCAAATGCACAAAAGTTGATGAGAAAGTTAGGTTGACCTACAATCTAATCGCATGCCATAGTAACAGTATTAACGTTTAAACATTGCTAACTTTAGCATTAACTGTTGCAATTAAAAACGAACTCATTGAAGAAGTTCATGTCAGAAATTGGTCGCATAGTAATTAAACATTTTTTCAAATAGGTATATGGCATCAAATGCTATTACCAGCTTACCAGAAAGATTGTTTACCATGAACACAAGACTGGATCTCCTGTAAGTTTGTTTAACTCTCCCAGCAATCCTGTGATAAGCATAAGAATAACGTAAGATACGCAATTTGTTAATACAATTTTTAACTTACAGTCAAAACGCCTGAAGCGTTCCGCCTAAAAAATGATTAATGCGTTCATTAACCCAGAGCCGCTTCGATTCTTGGCTTGAAATTTCGAAAAGTCAAATGTACATTGTAATCATCCAACCGTAGCGTCCATTCGAATATCAAATGCTGATTGGACTAATAAC
>JAEMWC010000132.1:887500-925000 GCA_016490735.1 Pachyseris speciosa
CATATTGGCTACGAAGCAGATTTAGCGTCTCATTCAGCAAGAAACCGTCTCTCACCTCTGGCTTCTTTCAAAGGCTTGCCTTTACCCACATTCCAGCTTAAGGATGCCAGCCTGGGGGCCTTTGTGGAGGAAACTGGCTCGAAAAACCTCATAAAGCGGCAAATTTACCACAATCAAGCTTGTTGCCTTGGTAAACGAACAACAGCCGCTAATGTGCGTGACGTCACACCTTTAGAGTGAGCCCACAGTGACACAAGCCCGCTGTTATTTCCATCGCAACTTCTTAAATGGAGAAGATTAATCCTCCAGACTAATTATCACTAAAAATTTACTGAAAAAAAATGCAATAAATTGGTAGTCAAAGGGTTAAAAAGGAAATAATCACGATATATACCCAGGAAACTCCACTTACCGGAGTGACTTTCGGGGAGGTCCTGCATCCAGATCGGATTGGAATTTCAGCGGAAATGTCGATTTTTGAGGAGAGGGGAAAACCGGAGTACCCGGAGAAAAATCTCTGTTGGCAGAGTAGAGAACCAACAACAAATCAAACCATATATGACGCCGAGTCCGGGAATCGAACTCGGGATACACTGGTTGCGGACGAGTTGCCATACCACTACGCCCAACCCTGTCAAAAAAATCACTTGAAATTGCTCCTTTAACACACCTGAAAGGCCTCTGGGCGTTAAAATATGTGTACCTCGCAGAGATTTTCTGTCAAATCCTGCTGAAATGTCAACCACCAGGAAGTAAAAAATCATATTTTTGTTTGTTTGGTTGCTTGTTTGTTTCAAACAGAACCAGAAGAAAACCTCGGCGGTTGATAAAATATGTATGTTGATAATATGACAACTAAGGTGATGTAATAATTATATCAACTAAGAAACGTACAATAGAGTAACACAATGTAAACATTTTTTTTCCATTGTAGATACTTGCTGAGGACGGAACTGAAAACACTAAGCCTGGAATCTTTTATCGGTGCTACAAGTCTGGAGAAGTCTGCATTGTAAAGTATCAAACTTCACATAAAAAGTGCTGTCTTACTCGTAGAAAGAATGTTTCCTTGAAAAAGAATCACGTTACGAGGCTATCACTTAATCATGCGATCCACTTGACGTGCGTTTAAATGCAGGCTCTTTGGTTGCGTTTGAACATATCGTAAATGCTCTATTAAGCCCCCCCTCTCCCTATTAAGCCCCCTCTCTAATACCCCCCCCCTTCTTGAAAGTCGTTTTTTGTAATAAGCCCCCCTCTCTAATAACCCCACCTCCCCGCCTTTGGAACATGATATTTTGTAATGAGCCCCTCCTATTCCCTCTTATGAAATTCACTTCATGCAGCCCAGTTGGTCTACTTTTAACCAAATATACACTCAAACACAAAACACTGTTTGATGCTCACTATAATCAATGCAAGTTTCACTGCAATTGTTTGAGTTTGGTAAAAAAAAAACTATTATAAGACGAAAACGGCGTGTTTGATATTTCAAAGAAGCCCCCCCCCCCCCCCCCCCCCCCGTAAATGAGGCCTGAAATTAAATAAGCCTTTACGGTATTTTCTATATTTATTTCATACCATAGATCTTGGGAAACTGGCTAAGCGAGGACAGATATTATTACCCTGTGAGCGAAGTGACCGCAGACTTTCGTGAGAAAACGGTTATTTTTGAGTCCGAAAGTCCTTCTCCAGCATGTGTGCCTCAATCATATTACTAACTTGTCTCTCTCACTTGTCCCCTCCACACCCCACCTCTCCCACCTATTCAGTGTTGACTTTGGGAAGCTAGGGGAGGGTGCTCTTAAACATAGCTGATTATTTTTTTTTAGCAGTAAAAAGGTTACCAAGCTTACTTTTTTCGACAGTTTTACCTAAGATTAAGGCACAATTCCTAGATAGTTATTTGATATTTCGTTCTTACAGATGTTTCCTGTTAAGACTAACCTTCGAGTAATTCACAAGGGGTTCCTCAGATTTGTCACTTTACTTTCTGATTCCTTTATTTCCTTCGAGTTCGTATTATCATGCTTTTTCTTAATTTCCTGCCTCTTAGCAATATAAGGAATAGAACGTTAGGAATACTGACATATTCAAATCTAAATGAAGTCAAGGATGATCGGCTTAAAATATATCTGTGAGTAATATATTGTTGATATCCAGTTAACAGACTAAAGAATAACAAAACATGCATTTCGACGCGCTCTAGAGAAGGGGAGGGATTAACGTCACCTCAAGACAAGACCTTCTATTTTCTACAGTTTTATCATCTTTACGAAATCTGAACCTCTTATGGCCGGGGCATTGGGCTGAAAATTGGTATTCATGTTCTTTCTCTTCTAGAAACCACATAGCTATAGCTGAAATGCTTACCACCTTCATTTTGTTTTCGCGAGTTCAAAGAAATTGTGAAAAACAATACACTGTACAGATTTCAAGGCAAAAAAAAAAAACGGCAAGGAATATGTTACATAAAGACGACAACATATATTGTTTTAGTATAAATCTACTAGCGTTCTATCACGAATGCCGTTCTCTGATTGGCTACGCTACTCGCTATCTATTCTGTGTTAGTATAAATCTACTAGCGTTCTATCACGTATGCCGTTCTCTGATTGGCTACTGTACTGGCTGTGTATTCTGTGATAGGTAGTGAGTAGCGGTTGTCAACAAAATGGCGGCCGCTTCTCCGCGTTTTTGAGGTGTCTGCGAGGAGGTGTCTGCGAGGAACAACTGGTAGATTTATACTAAAACAATTAGATTATTCGCTCTCGATTTCTATGCGTGATAGCTGATTCGGGTTGCGCCCTCATCAGCTATCAAACGATAGAAATCTCGAGCTCATAATCTAATTGTTAAATAGATAGTGAGTAGCGGCTGTCAACAAAACAGCGCGCCCATTCATTGGCTAGTTCATGGTCTCATGACATCTAACAATGAAACTGTTTCCCGCCAAATTCCACGAGCGGGCAACATTGCGAAAACTATGACGTCAAACGGGAAACAGTTCACTGTTACCCGCGAAAGTGTTGACCGCTGTTGCACATGATCAGAGCGTGCAGTTGAAGGTGGCGTGATGTTGTTACTGGAATTTCAGCGCGTTTTTCAAACTGTGCTTTTGTTTTTATCAAGCATTTGTCTTGCTATATAACAAATCACTTAATGACTGGTCCCTTGGGGAACAGTGAATTTTGTTTCCGTCGAATCTCAATGTTCCCCTCGACTTCGTTTCGAGAAACATTGAGATTCTCGGGAAACAAAATTCACTGTTCGCCTCGGGACCAGTCATTAAGTATTAATGTAGCCTAGAAATAATTTCAAAGATCGATCACGCACATGGTGCGAGTCACACCATATTGCATCATTGGAGTAATACCATCACGCAGGCACTATAGATTGCATCATTCTATTTTATCAACAATGCCATTTTATAGCTGCAGGAGTTCTTAACGTGGACTGAATGATTTTTGAGTATAAACTGTTCCTTAAGTCATTAAACGTGGTACAAAGTGGCGTTTTAATTGTGTTTGAAGTGTTTTCTGTGCAGCCCGCAAGATTTAACAATAATTTTACGAGGGCGCACAATTGTTCGCCTTTTTACTTCGAGTATCCCATCCCTCTAACATATTAGTTTTCTTCTCTCCTTGTCTTCATTTCGTTATACTTTATTTTCATACCATTTCCGGCAAAAATGCGGAGTACAGCACAGGATTATCTGGAGTCTGTCATTCTACATTGCCTTATATCAGAGGGGTGGACGTATTGTCGGTCGAGTTGTGACGTCATAACCAAAACCAAAATTCCTCGCATGGATAGGTTGCCATATTTTCTTAAATGAAGGTTTTGTTATTTTCGTCGGAGTGCTGAGAAACTGTATATTAACAGTCAGGTGTTTCTGAAATAACCCCTTCATCAATGTTATAGTTAGTTGCGACAAAACCTCGAACTACTTATAATTATGAAGGGGACTTTTAACATCAATTTCTCAGCACTTCGACAAAACTTTCATTTAGCATCATTTAACTAGGGTGCTAAGCAGCAAAATATCTTTTTGAACTATAACCATACTTTGCTACCATGACGCTCCGCGCGTGCGCCTCCGACGCGCGTAGCTCCGCTCTTAAGCGGTCACCCAGCCGTGCCGAGAGAGTGAGCACTCCTTGTTCCAGTGCTTTATTTACTTTTTAGACAACAAAAGGAATCTCTTTTATTCCAGAAATCCTTATGGTTCCATTGAAGGAGCTGTCGTTGTATCAGGCATCAATACAGATGCGAGACTAGCCCTACTTTCTGCCCTCTTGGCAGCAGGATTCACAGAACTGGATGGTGTTTTCGCTTCAATAAGACTTTTACCATGTCCCTTGGGAACATTTTTCAACTCTTCCAGTCAAGGAGCTAAGGGATGCTTGAAATGTTCTCCAGGTAATATCGTTGAGAATGTCACCGTTGAGGAAGGAAATTACAGAATAGTGCAATCCCAGTACAGCGAACTTTCCGTTATAACGAATGACCTTCTACAGCATGGTCAAAGTTCCAATAAAACGCACTGAGAAAAACCTTTTCACGACTGTAAAACGAGATGTTATTTACCCAGCCACGACAGGACGAATTATTTGGAAGTAATGACTTACAAACATGTCAGTATTTTTTCTAGCAGAAAATGTAACGCTTGTAAATATTTGTAAATTTACAATGTCATAGTAGCGGAATTTCCTTTTAGGATTTACTAACATAACAAAAGCTGATTTTGTATTATTATTAATTAAGAAAATGTTACAAATGCTATTTTACCATATTTTTTTTTGTTTGTGTTTTATGTTCATGAATCATAGGAAAACTAGGATGATTGGTGTTCCCTTGTTTTCTTTGATGAAATATATCGAAAACGAGCAATACTGTTTCATGAAATATCAGAACACCGAGGAGGGGGTTGAAGTAGCAAAAAGTCCCCAAATATACAGTGTCATAGTGGCGAAATTTCCTTTTAGAGGCTACTAACATAACTACAGCTGATTCTGTATTATTATTATTATTATTATTATTATTATTATCTCTTTTATCACAATCTTTGCTGGTGTTCGTTTTGTGCATCAGCGTGGCGCAAACCATGCACCTAGAGCGTTAGTCACTCAAGTCAATCATTCTGTCATACACTGAGCACCTTTCTGAGGATTCGCGCAGATCCCAGCATGCAGATCTTTCGAATCTCTGTCATAGTAGCTCTCTCTGATACTTTCTTGATGTTTTCTAGCATTCCCTTCTTCACTGTACCAAGCGCACCGACAACCACAGGGATCAATACAATTTTCATATGCCACATTCTCTGTATTTCTCGTTGTAGGTCTCTGTACTTGCTTTTTTTTTTTCAGTTTCCTTCAGTGCGATGTTTCCATCTGATGGAACAGTCATATCAATCAGTTTACAGGTGGAATTCACTGAATCTTTAGCGATGATGTCTGGTCTGTTCGCTGTTATAGTTCTATCAGTATTGACTCGCATGTCCCACATGATGGTGATGTTGTTATCTTTATTGTGCATCACGGTCTCTGGCTCGTGTTCGTACCATTTGTCTGTAGTCTCTATATCATTATCTTTACAGATGCTCCAATGGAGATATGCTGCAGCATTATTGTGCCTGGAGGTGTACTCTGTTTTGGCTAATACCTCACATCCAGATACAATATGGTCCACTGTCTCTTCTTGTTGCGAACACATTCTGCATTTGCTCTCCACTTGTTGGCCACATATTACTTTCTGGTAGTTTCTGGTGTTTATTTCCTGGTCTTGAGCTGCTACAAGTAGTCCCTCTGTTTCTCCTTTCAAGTTACTTGACAACCATTTGTTGGTGGTGACTGTGTCTACATGAGGCTTCCTAGGATCTTTGGATACTGGCCAAGCAATGCTTTGTTTTTCCACTTTTCTTCTTTCATTGACTTCTTATTATTATTATTGTTATTATTATTATCATCATCATCATCATCATCATCATCATCATCATCATCATCATCATCATTATTATTATTATTATTATTATTATTATTATTATGCAGCAGTGAAAACTTTTGTTTGCTATATACAGTTAAAATAGTAAAATAGTATGACGGGTCGCTTGAGAGTAGCCCGTTAACTATAGTGAAAACTTAATACAACGCTATAAACTTAAAATTTAAAATACACAAAAAATTATAATCAAAATTAAAATTAGCACTATGAATAGTGCTGCGAAAGAAAAAAAGAGAGGAAAAAAATGGATAAACACCTTAGGACCTAAAATTGTAATAATAAAATCTTTAAAATTCTCTTAAATATATTACTTATTCGGCTGTAAAAACAACATTCATTGACTGTCACTTCATAACTTTAACAGTCCAGACAATATTGACTGGAGAGAGTTAATAAATAGAAGGCTATATTCATTGTTCATGTTGCAACTTTCAACGTCCGAGAGATGTTTAGTGTTCCTGAGATCACAGCCTTCTGCATGTTACGAAGAACTCCCTTACTCTTACTTCCGACCAACTCCTTCAGTCTCGACACCATCCCCTTAATACGTCCATTATGATATTATATTGTTTCACTTCATATCCTTCGTACTTCTGCTTTAATTCCCAGTGGCGTGGTCCGTATTTCGTGGTTTTCTCCTTCTTTTCCTCCCGATTTGTAACCCCACTAATCTCAAGCGTGATGACTCGCTTTGACACGTGACTGACAATGCGCGCGCATCCACTCTGTTGGCTCTAACTTCTTGGTGCTCCGCAAATAAAGGGACATCCCAGAATATGCTTGTGCATTGTTCGACTCGTACACTGGCTTCGGCTTCAGGGGCGAGTACCAAGGTGGCACTGAGTCTACAAGACCTAAGTCTTCCAAAATCTTAAAGAAAAGTATCTTCAGGGCTGCGTTATGTGGGGTAATGTTCTGTACAAGGGTGCCACAACCAGCCAGGACATGGGCGACACTTTCAGGAGCCTTATCACATAGCCTGCACATTACCTCGCCCGTCGTCTCAGTGCGCGTTTTCTGACAGGCATACAGCCTCGTAGGTAATAACTGTTCGTAGAGCTCAAGCATCCCCGCCACTGTGTGTGTTGGGCATTCTTTCCAACCGCTTTGCCACCAGAAACATCCGTCGAAATTAAGGCTCTCGTCTTCACTTCTCGCAGAGGTTAGTTTCCCCTGCCAGTTCTGTTCATATACCGCTTCCCATGACTTATGTTCCAGGGTCCTTCTTAGCTCTGCCTTCAGTTTCTCTGCTGCTATCACCTCTCCACTCTCATGCTTTATACAGGTTGGATTTGGTTGCTCCAGCTGCAACTGGAGACCCAGCTCCTCTTCATACCTTACTACCTATTTAACTAACGGGCTATGACCTAACTCTTCCGCTCTCTCTTCAAACTCTCGACCCATCGCCATCGCTGGGTCACCATTTCTATATAACTTCACTGCCGCCTTTGTACTCCTCCTCGATCGAACGTAGACCTATACCTCCCTTCTCTCTTGGTATGTACAGAATGGCATTTGAACCACTTGGATGTTTCACACCATTCTCAACAATTATCTTGCGAGCTTCTCTATCTAGCTTTTTAAGCTCTGTCACCAGCCATTGTTGTGTCCACATTAAGTAGCCCAGCGCTGGCAATGCAAATTGGTTCGAGGCTGTAACCCGGTTGTGATCAGACAAGGGACTTGACCAGATAATAAACATTCAGCGAAGAAACTCCTTAGCTGCGCACTCCAGCGACATCCTCTCCTCTTCCTTCACCAACTCTAAGACACCCAAGAACTTGTACTCATTGCGCTCTTCGAGGTCGGAAATTACTATTAAATTATTATTATTATTATTATTATTATTATTATTAAATATGTGACTGATGATGTGAATATATGATTTTCATATATTCATTCTCACACATTCACCACTCACGGGTATATTGCCCTCTCCACTCCAAAAACGACGAGGAGACTAGTACTAGTGAAGGATTATGGGATCGTTTGGGTAGACTAAACATGACAAACAGTTCATTTTTCGGTGTTTTCAATGCCCGTAGCTTCGCTCTTGTTAATTTTGCTTCACAGAGTAAGGCTACTGGCTTTGAAAAACGCCGAAAAATGAAATGTCCGTCCGTCCGTCTACCCAAACAATCCCACAATCCTTCACTAGTACCAGTCTCCTCATCGTTTTTGAAGTGGGCAATTACGAGCCAACAAAACAAACAGCACCCAGATGGCTTATTAGCTCAGTCGGTAGAGCGCTGCACCAGTATCGCAGAGGTCATGGGTTCGAATCCCGTACAAGCATGAATTTTTTTTCAGGCTTTATTTTCACTACTGCTTAGGTAGTGTTCATAACTGCGATGACCAGTCACATATTTAGATTCTAACATGATATAAAATTTACAAATTTACATTAAATGGGAATAAAATTGCGTAAAATAAGATTACTAAAATAAATCATCTGTCGAATAATATCTGCTAAGTGCTAGTTGTGTACTGTCTCATTAGAGAAAATAGGTGTCCAAGTCAGTGTCTGGCACATCACTTTAAATGCTTAGCGATGTGAAGAGTGTGGCTCAGGACGGCTTTCTGCATTCTTATAATTACCTCGCGGTACCTATCTGCGCCCACTAATGCCTTGTCTTCTTCCTTTAGACTCGTTGAGTAGCCACCCAGAGCATCAATGACGATGTTGAACTGTCGCATCTTGAACCCTGGGTACTGTCTCTTGAGCTCAAGTCGCAAAGGTGCGTACTCTAAGGTCTTCTCCTCTTCTTTCTGCTTTCTGTTGTCCATCCAGGGACAGCTCATCTCTATCAGCATCACCTCCTTGTTTACCCTGTCTACCAATCTAGCGTCCACTCTGTTGGCTCTCACTTGCAAGTGCTCCGCGAAAACAGGCACATCCCAAAACGCCGTCACCTTGTCGTCTTGGTACACGGGTTTGGGCTGGACTGGTGAATACCAGGGTGGAATAGCGTCCGTCAACTGATAACCCCTAAGCATCTCAAAGGATAGAATTTTGAGTGCTGCGTTGTGTCTAACCAGGTACAGGTTTTGCGCCTAAAAAGCAATTTTATATGAACTCTATCTTAACCATATGTTTGTTTCATCATTATAATATCCCTGTGTATAATTCACTTTCCAGTTGAAACTATTATTTTATCCAGGGAAAGTCCATGTTCTAATAAATTAAGGATACATGCAAATATATTTTTTATTGTGAATGATATATGAAATGAATCATATATGAACTGCGGAAATGAAATCAAATGAAGAATGATCCTCGCAGTTGTGAACGCAATTTATGCAATTACGAAAAGAAGCCTGAAAAAAATTCAGGACTTCAACGGGGTTTGAACCCGTGACCTCGCGATTACCGGTGCGATGCTCTAACCAACTGAGCTATGAAGCCACTGACGTTGGTGGCTTCATAGCTCAGTTGGTTAGACGGCGGCCACGGGGTCGTTTGCCAACGCCAAGTTCTCCATAGAGGATGTCCTTAAGGAATTCTGCCATCCTCCATGCGGCGCACATGGCCAATCCAGCGCATTCTGCGCTGCCTGAGTAGTGTGTACATGGTGGGGAGACCGGCGCGGTCCAGGACCTCAGTGTTGGGCACCTTGTCTCTCCAGCTGATGCCGAGGATGCATCATAATAAAAACAAGGACACTGTTTCATGAAATATCTAAATACTGAAAAGGGGATTGAAGTAACAGAAAGTCCTCGACAGTTATTAACCGGTTTCCAGGATCGGATATCACTTATTTTTAACAGTCTTTGGAGTGTTTGATATAGCTTCTTAAACCAATAATAATTCTTGGAGAAATCCAATGCGAAAGGTTAATCTCTACTTTAATTAGTATAATATAACCAAACCTCCTTCACGGTGGTGATTTGCCGAATGTTTATTCTTCTCTTTATGAATTGGTACTCGGCCGTTCCACGGAAGGCCGAGTCTAAAATTGAGCTTGGTTTTCCTTTTTTTCTTTGTCGTCGTGTTTCATCCAAAAAGTTCACTTCCGGCGTTTCTGCGCAAGCGCAAACTTAAAATAGCAACACTTCGCGAATGTCCCTGGAGACGAGGTTGCTCAAAAACAATGCCGCCATCCATCGTCATGTTGGATGAGAGACATAACGTACATTTCACGTTCACTAAAAGGTCGATTCATCCTGTGTTTTCGTGGTCTGAACAACTAATATGTTAAGGCAGGTGTCTATACGATTGTTTGCAAGTTCAACAGCGAGACGAAAGGTTTTAATATCGCCAAACTTACCTCCAGATGTTTCAATCGTGCCCCTGGCTACCTACTAGACGTTGTAATTTTGAGTGGTACGTTTTGCTGAATAATTCAAGTACAGGACATCACACACCTTTTAGACTTTGGCAGGTAGCTTATATACTTTTTCTGTACAATATTATTATTGAATGATAAGCGATTTTATTTTTTACTTGCGTGACGTGAAATCTAACTACAGCTTGAACTGGCTGCAGAAACCTTACTCTCTCTTTTACAATTTCCCTGTTTCAAATGACGAATTTGCAAACAGTTTCACCCTGCTGAATAATTTGTCTCCTCACATTTCACCGAGATTCCAGTAACGTCAAAAAAGCGTCCGTTCCCTAATGGTCTTTAATGCAAGCTACCGGACCTATATGAGGATACAAACCCCTGGATCAAAAGCAGCCAAAAGCCTGTAATCATTCATTGTTTTTATAAGTCTTCGTTTTCTAGGGAGTCGGTTTTCTATGCCGTCGTCTCCTCGACATCCATAACACAAACAATATTGACTGTGTGAATGATGTATATGGAATAAATCACGTGATCGAAGACGTGGCATCCCTACGGGAAATTTTTGTGTTCAAATCCCGCTCAGGGCAAATTTTATTTCAAACATTTATTCAATGAAAATATGATTATTTGGGGTGTACAGGGTTAGGGTTTCCCTCATATACAGAATTTAATTAATTGAAATAAGCCTGTATCCGTAATTGGATCCTCCTTTGTCATCCGCTAAGTTGACTTCGGTCGTGTATCAGTAATTGATCCTTAGTTGGGTTTCAAATGGAGTTATAGGCTTCCCCTGCCTTGTCACCTAAGAAAGTAAAATTTCCCGGGATGCCACGTCTTCGATCACGTAAATCACATCTTCGATTGCCGTGTTGCCAGCATGGTTGTCCTGATGGTGTAGTGGTCATCACACCCGACTAGTATACGGGGGGACGTGGGTTCAAATCCCGCTCTGGGCAAATTTTCTTTCAAACATTTATTCAATGAAAATATGATTATTTGGGGTGTACAGGGTTAGGGTTTCCCTCATATACAGAATATATATATATATATATATATATATATATATATATATATATATATATATATATATATATATATATAAATACTTGTTTCTTAGGTAGAATGTATTTCGTAGAGCGCTCAACTCATTTGATTGAGGAGCATTGACTATAACTTCACAGGAGTTCAGGCTTCAGGAGTAATTACTCCTGAAGCCTGAACTCCTGTGAAGTTATATATATATATATATATATATATATATATATATATATATATATATATATATTCTGTATATGAGGGAAACCCTAACCCTGTACACCCCAAATAATCATATTTATATATATGGAATGATCCTCACAAATGCGTTGATCATTCTTCATTTTAATTTGATCGCGAATATTGACTGTACTTGAAAATACGTTGTATTAGGAAAGGAAGTGTTTCTATCTGTACATGATGAACATGATGCCATAGTGTGAAAATAAAATATGGAAAGGAATTCAGATCTTGTTATTGTAACATTGCCATAATATTACAACCGTCTTGGTAAATCAGTGAACTTCTGATTGCCACTTGTGCGAGGCCGAGTGAAGGCCAACATGGGCTCTTGCTTCTTGTTTATTATTTGTCAAGTACTCATGAAAAAGGGGGGAGGGTGGGTCAGATACTGTTTGAGTAGTAATAGTAGTAATAGTAATATTAATAGTAGTGATAGTAGTAACAGATGTACAAAAATCTATGGCTATCCGTCCTACCATGATCTCCAACAGCTTACTTTATTTTCCCATCTACTTGAGCTGAGGCCTTTAACGTTAGCGTATAGCCTTTACATTAACGTATAGTCTAGCTGTCAAAACGTTCATTTTGTAGTAATCCTATATTACTTTATTCGAGTTTTAGGGGGTTTTTATTCTGACATTGTCGGCCATGTGGATACAAGCTGTAAGAAATGCCCAAACGGTTCTTTTGTTGCATACAACAAAGCTCCTGGAACTCAACTTCAAGATTGTAAGACTTGTCCTCTTGGTAAGATGTGACGTCAAGGCATGTTCCTGTTATATTTGTTTGCGTCTTCTAGCTGGGATAAAAATAAAATTCAGTTAGCTCGCATAAGTTATTCGTATCTCATAAGAGGCTCAGTAACTTTGGTGTTTACCCTCTAATAATGTATTGCTCCAATTAAGGTCCACAAGATGAGCTAAGAAAGGGCATATCACGTGTCAGTTACAAAACCGTTTCAAAGCGGAAGTCCAATGTTGGATTCACCAGTTGCCCATTTTGTTGTTCACTGGTAAATGATTGAAACAAACCAAACTTCCAAAAAAATGCTTCATTAAGAAAAGGTTATTCTAGTTACGTTAAAGTTCATGACAATTCATGTCATAACATTTTTTTCCTGGATAAAAGTGGATGGGGTAAAAAAAAAAGAAAGAAGCAATGTTGTAGTATTAAAATGAAATGTTGTTGTAGGCACTAAGACTAGCAAACCTCAATTGCTTACTTAGATGATGGTTCAAATTAAAGGAACGTAAACTAGCCAAACAGACTCAGCCGACATATTAGAGCTTTCTTAGACCTTAGCTATGGTATACTTGGAAATAATTTGATAATCTAATTGAGTGATTCATGGCTTTAAAATAACTCCAAAGGTTCAATGAAGGAATCAAAACAAAACTGAGAACATTTAATGAATAAGGCAATAACTAATAAAAGTATAAAGCACGATCGTTCAGTCAATAGTATTTAAAAGGTGCATTTACAATTGGAATGTTTTCCAATTATCAAAGAGCAGCCTGCACGACCTGACAAAGATGCAACCTCAAAACGTTTAATTCTTTTAACCAAAGGTATCCTTTTTTCTTTAATGATCTTCAGGAACCAAAAGTGATTTGTTCGCTGGATTACGCGCTTGCACATGTTTGGAGGGACATTATCGAACTCACATGTTCGAGAAATGTGAGAAATGTGGAATCGAACTTAAATGCCAAGACGAATACGCAGCTTTGAATCCCGGTTACTGGTGGATCTGGAGAAACAACACCCATAAAATTCGCTACAGAGCTTTCATAGCGAATCTCTTGGCATTTTCTCCTGCTTTGGGTGAAGAGGACGTAACATACCCGTATTCACTTCCCAAGCCATACCAGTGTCCACTGATGAAGTCATGTCAAGGCGGAATAGATTCCACTTGTATCGATGGTTACAGAGGACCCCTCTGTAGTGTCTGCAGCCAAGGATACTATAAACAGTTTCATCAGTGCAAAATGTGTCCATCGAAGGTATGGATGCCTATGAAAATGGCAATCATCTGTGTTGTTCTCTTAATTATTACTGCAGTTTGTGTATGGAAGAGCAAAAGGGTGGATATGAAGGACGAGGGAGATCGGTTCTCTGTTGATAACTTCTTGTCCAAGATGAAGATCGCGATTGGGTTTTACCAAGTGACGTATGGTTTACTCGAAGCATTCTCCTTCATAGAATGGCCACAACCTATGCAGGTCATCAGTAAGTACTCCGAAATACTCCAGCTTAATATTCTTCAGATAGCACCGGTCCACTGCTTTATCTCGGGAATATCTCAGCACCTGTTCCAAGACAGCCGCTGTCCTGCCACTCGCTTGCCAGAAACTTTGCCAGGACTACAAGGAAGAGTTCTGCAAGGAACATCTGAAGTCAGACTACAGCGTACAGTGCAATGATCTTAGGGACAAAACGTTTGTTTTCGTCGCCTACCTTTCCACTGTCTATGTTCTTGCCCTACCAATCGCAGCATTCAACGTGCTCTGGAGACACAGAAAAGCAATATCGGTCAAAGGAGACGCCGAGATTTCCGAAGATTTAGAGGCTAACAGTGAAGTGATCAGGGGCTTGAGGTTCCTCCACGAAAACTACAGCGCGAGCTCGTGGTATTGGGAGCTTGTGGAGATGTCTCGTAAGGTCGTCATAACATCTGGTCTGATTCTTATGAGGCAAGAGAGCAGGTCCTACATCGGTTTGGCATGGGTCATTGCTGGCCTGTATGGTGTACATTTTGCCTGGAATCATCCCATACTAGACGTGTTCGAGAATAGATTGATGACAATATCAATTGCTGTTACTGTATTAAACATTGGTGTTGGAGCAGTGAGTAAGATTCCCGCTGAAAATCTCCCTTCCTCGACTAACGTTATCACTGACACAGTCGTTTTCAATATTTTGATTCTTGGAGGGAACACCTTGGTTATTGCTCTTCTTGCTTGTAAGTTAGTTGTGATGATAGGTCTAATTTGTCTGCGCCCCCGTCCACTAGTGTCTCCTTGCATTTATCCACGTTTTCATGTTTTTAGCTTCGTTCTGTTAGAACCAGATATTTTCTAAGACCTTTTGCTTTCTCATGTAGTGTGTACTTGGAACTTAATTAGGGCCTTTGCACCCTTTGGAAAGCGCGCTTTATAAATTCCTTATTACTTTACCATTCCCATTACCAGTTATTACCGGTAATTATAAGTGATTGCAGCGGGAAATGAAAATAGCTCTGAATCGAATTGTCTGTGCTGATATCCCATTCCTGTTTCATTGTTTAATCGAAATCTTCTCGAGGAGGTAGTTAGGGGGCACTGTTTACAAACAATCGATGATAGACGGGTGCATTCCATGAATGGTACAGAGGCCGTTGTAAAATATCATATTAGTGCCTTACGTGTAAGAACCTTTTTTCTCCCCAGCGTCCAACTTAGGCTGGGTCTTCGTAATTATTTTATGTTGTAATAGCATACCGCATATTTAACATCAATATTACCTTTCTTTCCAGTTCAGTACGTGGTACATTTATACCATTACCTCAACGAATGGCAGAAAAATCCCCATTGGTCGTTTTCCTGCTGTTTGGCCTTGGTTCTCCCTCTGCTTAGTATTCCGGGGATATCAGTGGCTTAGTGGGAGCAGACATGATTAACAATCAGTTGGACACTGGAGATGTGGAAAAGCCCACTATCGCCAACGCTGTGCAGGACACTGGAATCATGGATGTCACTCTTGAAGAAGGCGAAGAAGGCGACGGCGTTGTTGCAGAGGATGGTACCCCACCACATACTGGGGACAGGAAGGCACCCAGCTGTTATGCTGTCGAACAAGAAAGAGGAATAGTTGGCGTTATTCTAGAAGGTAATTGTGAGCTAACGGAGGTGCGACAGGGAAAATACCACAACTCCGAGAACAACACCAAGAGGCCTCAGCAAGGAACGCAAACAGAATTATCGACAAATTGTTCCCGGCTAGCTGGTGCCACAGTTCACAGTTCAGTGGGTAAGTAGAATGACGAACAAAGCGCTGTACAGTAGGCTGAGGCATGGCAAGGCGCTGAATAAACTGAGCCATGGAGAGGCCATGAAGGGTATTTCTCGAATGTTTTCTTCTCTCTTTCTCGAGGTTCACAACGAGGCAATGGAAGGAAATATAAAAAAAAAAACAAAACAAAACAAAACAAAACAAAACAAAAAAAAAAAAAAAAAAAACAGAAGAAGATGTTTATGATCTAATTATCATACCGCGTAAAGCCAACCGTTGAACAGTTGAACAGTAAATGAAGGATTGCTCAAGGCGGCCATTATTGTCCGCCCTTTCGAAAAGTTATCAGTTGAAAGCTACGCATATTATTGACAAGTCCCACAGGTGAAATTTAATATATTCGAATCATGGCAAGCACTCAAGCAATATTCTCTGAACGACAAGGAATATATATTTCAAATATGCCATCACTTCTGGTCAATGACCCTCCCTTGGGTTGATATTTGTTAGGAAACGATAGTTAATCAAGACATGATTCAACGGTACATAATTTTTGTTAAGTACCCATGATTGAAAACCATTACACGGTGGGGCTGCAATTGACAAGGTTTCAATTGAAACCTATGTGTTTTCCATCTATATAAATGCTAACTTCCGAAAATAAGAATAAGCAGTGATTTTCTTACGGAAAGCTTTGAGGTTTTTGTCAAGCAAACTTCAGTGTTAGCCTCTCTTTCACTGAAAGGCCAGGATAACAGTCAAATAACTGTAAAATAGGCTACTCTCACCAAAGGTGTTTTCCAGGTATGGTAAATAAATTCACTTGTTCCTGTATTGGTCACTTACTTAAAAAAAAGATGGTTTATTTGACAAAAAAGTAATTCAATTTAAAAATAAAACACAAACAGCGGAGATGAACAAGGTAAACCAAAAAAATTAAGCAGCAGCAGACGAACTAGACGAACTATTCGATTCGTCAAAACTTAGTCAAAACTACTTTCAGGTGAAAGTGTTAAGGAATTCAAAGCGGGCAAAAAAGAATACAATAACACAACATTGCAAGATCGGAGAAAACAAATTTTAAATCCAATAAAGAATACGGCGCAAACGGACTTTGAGGCCCCGTTTATATGGAGAAAAGTTACCCGGCTAGAGGGATCACCCTCCTACCCGAGCTACCCTGGGCGAGCCAACCTTTCCTACATTTCCTTACAAAACTTGGCGAACCGTTTACATGAGAAACAAAAAGTTGGCTCGGCTAGAAGGGTGACCCGCCTAACCGGGTCACCCTCTTTCGATGGTAGGGTAACCCTCCTAGCCGAGCCAACTTTTCTCCATATAAACACTTTGGCTCACCTAGCCGGATCAACTCGGCCAAGGTGAGACAATCATAGCATGTGCGAGTGCTGCTGGCTCGGGCAAAGGGGTCAACTTTTTCTCATAAAAACGCTCGCTGAGACTAAAAACAGAAACCCCATAACCGAGTTATGAAGCGTTTATTTAAAATTATTCTTTTGAAATAATGAAATGATGTTTCTTACGAGAAAATAAACTTTGCTAATTTCATCAGCAATAACATTTTTATCTAATCTCAAGTAAGGAACAAAAATAAACAACACGCAATCATCTTGCGCATAGCCGGTGACGTGTATCAGATTACAGGCAATGCAAATCAATTTAAATACAAAACAACAATACTTTGGATCTTTTTTTCTGTTGTGCTTTCTTTCCTTTTTTTTAATTCCACAATGTCAAGCACTCCGTTCTTGGTTTCGAAATTTAAAGAACGCTCTATCCCCCCCCCCCCCCCCTTCCCCCTTTTTCTAAGTCCCTGAAGAATATTGTAGCGGACGCAACTGTCAAAGTAGCCAGAACTATCGCCGGTCGCCAGCGTTTTTTGATAACCATGAAATTATTTTTTATACATAGCTACCTGTGTTCACACTTGGATCACAGTGATATTACAATTCCAATGTCTCACCTTATATTTCTTTTTCACCTAGCAAATAAAAGATTAGAAGTTTTTCTTTACTGGCATCGAGAAACTTCGAATGGCTTTCCTTGGGCCAATTTTGTGTCCAAAACATTTAGCAGCAGCAGGGAAAACGGGGAGTTTTACGATCCAGATGAACTATTTGATAGCAAACGTTTGGAAAGAAACAAACAACCATTCTTGAGTCCAAACTACTTTCATATGAAAGGGTAATGAAATGCAAAGCGGATCAAAAACAAAACATTGGATTAAAACAAAGTGCGATGGGTGTTTGTTCGATATTCTTGGCGAAAGGGGGAGAAATTGGACAAGTAACAAACATATATCGTAGTAAACTAGAAATATTGCTAAGCAATTTTGACACAAAAATGTCCGTAGAAAAGCCAAAAAGAATTACGAAACTGGAAATTTAGAGCAGTCAACAGGACCTGATCGCGGTTCAAAAACCGCAAAAAATAATAACACATTACAAGCTGCGTATGCTTATGTTTCTTCGATGATTCTTGGAGATATTGGGAAAAGTACAAGTAAAAAACACATTTCGTCGAAAGTTAGAAAACTTTCTGAGAAATGTTGACATGAAGTGTCTGTGCAAAAGACAAATGTATACGACTACGAACCTGATAGTTAGTCAGTTTGGAATCACTCGGGACACAGAGCTGCATAATAGCGCCATTTCCGGCATTTGCTTGGCTAAGCAGACAAAACCCTGAACTGCCTTGATAGCTTTACTGTTACTTCCCATGTCGACCGAGGAAGCTTCTTCAATTCCCAGCGACAAAATATCATCCAGTTATAATGAAGGCAGCACTTGCGAAACCACACATCAGGTTTATCCCTCGCAGACCCGTCCACGAAAAAATTATCAAAGCCAACCAACACATTTCGCTGTTTTTTTACTGAATAACTAAACGATCATTCTTATCTGCCCAAACAAAAATTCCCGAGACTTACTCAATTTAGAAAGCGAAACTTTGTGTCTTTTGACGAAGATCTTTGTTTTTGTGTTTTTGTTTGTTTGTTTGTTTGTTTGTTTTTTTGTCTTTTGTTTTTCAAATAAAGCGTGAAGTGCCCTGGTTGTTTTCACTCAGAGCGTCAATGACGATGTTGAACTGTCGAATCTTGAACCCTGGGTACTGTCTCTTGAGCTCTACTCACAAAGGCGCGTAGTTTGAGGTCTTCTCCTTTTCTTCTTGCTTTCCGTTGTCCATACAGGGACAGCTCATCTCTATCAGCGTCACATCCTTGATTACCCTGTCTACCAATTTAGCTTAAAGGAGCACTGTCACCGAAATTTTTGCTGTTTTTGGTTCAATTCTGCCAAAATTACTGCCTTTTACCTGTTATCGTGCAAAAAATGCTCCTACATAACCAGCAAGATGAATTCCAATAAAATTTTAGCAGGAAGAGCTAACCATAATAATGCATAGCTTGAAATTAGAAAACACTTGCCAGTTTTTTTCAAAATTTCAAGCTATGCATTGAAAAATCACCCAAAAAATTATCCTCGTCATCTCAGATGGAATACAGAAGTTTATAGTGTCAATGCAGTACTACAGTCTTTGGCAAAAAAACTAGACCATTATTTCAAGATTTCCACTGATGCATTGGCAGTTTTAAGCTTTCTAAAGTGATGGTACAATAGCGTGACACTGCCCTTTTAAACTCTGTTGGCGCTCACTTGCAAGTGCTCCGCGAAAACGTACAGGCACATCCCAATACGCCACCATCTTGTCGTTTTGGTACACAAGTTTGGAATGGACTGGTGAATAACAAGGTGGAATAGCGTCCATCAACTGATAGCCCCTTTAGAGGCATCTCAAAGAAAAGAATTTCAACTGCTGCGTTGTGTCTAGCCAGGTACAGGGTTTGCGCTGCAACCTGATACCACGTGTGCGAACGTGTGCGACACTCTCTTGTGCCTTCCGACATAGCCTGCGTTTCTCATCACCACCGTCGGTGTGTGTCTTGGTTTTTCTCGAGGTGTAAAACATAGTTGGTATTATTATTGTTATTATTATTATTATTATTATTATTATTATTATTATTAAAACATAAAACTGTAAAAACGAACGATAAAATCCGACGTTTCGGAGTAGTCATGACTCCATTATCAAGGAAAATATAAACGAGATCATGCAAATAACAGCATTTAAAGCGATTTTGGCGCGAAAAAATTAACATAAGAGGGTGCGAAGATTATAAAAATACTTTCGCACGAATGGAGTCTGATTGCACGTTGAGATTTGGCTTTAAAGCTCTTATAAAAAGCATTTCGTACACTAAGCAGTTGAATTTAGTTTTGCATTTCTTAAGCACTTGGAAACGCTTTAGCAGGTCCTGAGGCATTGTTCCGTGCATGTTCTTGTAGTGTTTGGCAATGGCGGAGGATTGTTGTTTGTGTCCTTTTACACGATTATGTAAATGTCCGCGTGTGTAACCTACATAACCCGCATCGCACTAGTCACATTGAAAACTATAAACAACACACTGCTGATTTACAATTGGTGGTTTTGTTTCTTTGACATTAAGTTCTTGTTCAATTTTCCGGCTCACAAACACGGGCTGGATGGTGGTATGTATTTTTAGGCTCAAATCATTAAGTTGTTTCCTCACACTATCCGCTCGAAGGTTTGCGATCAGCAGCAACCTTTATCACCATCTCAAGAGACAGATGACACGATTCAAGTGGTTTTACCATTCAAAGACCAAATCTCAGCGGATAGTGTGAGGAAACAACTTAATGATTTGAGCCTAAAAATACATACCACCATCCAGCCCGTGTTTGTGAGCCGGAAAATTGAACAAGAACTTAATGTCACTATCCGCTGAGATTTGGTCTTTGAATGGTAAAACCACTCGAATCGTGTCATCTGTCTCTTGAGATGGTGATAAAGGTTGCTGCTGA
Source organism: Pachyseris speciosa (assembly GCA_016490735.1). Lineage (NCBI taxonomy): Eukaryota > Metazoa > Cnidaria > Anthozoa > Scleractinia > Pachyseridae > Pachyseris > Pachyseris speciosa. The sequence continues at coordinate 907,956 of JAEMWC010000132.1, forward strand.
TCGCAAACCTTCGAGCGGATAGTGTGAGGAAACAACTTAATGATTTGAGCCTAAAAATACATACCACCATCCAGCCCGTGTTTGTGAGCCGGAAAATTGAACAAGAACTTAATGTCAAAGAAACAAAACCACCAATTGTAAATCAGCAGTGTGTTGTTTATGGTTTTTAATGTGACCTGTGCGATGCGGGTTATGTAGGTTACACACGCGGACATTTACATAATCGTGTAAAAGGACACAAACAACAATCCTCCGCCATTGCCAAACACTACAAGAACATGCACGGAACAATGCCTCAGGACCTGCTAAAGCGTTTCCAAGTGCTTAAGAAATGCAAAACTAAATTCGACTGCTTAGTGTACGAAATGCTTTTTATAAGAGCTTTAAAGCCAAATCTCAACGTGCAATCAGACTCCATTCGTGCGAAAGTATTTTTATAATCTTCGCACCCTCTTATGTTAATTTTTTCGCGCCAAAATCGCTTTAAATGCTGTAATTTGCATGATCTCGTTTATATTTTCCTTGATAATGGAGTCATGACTACTCCGAAACGTCGGATTTTATCGTTCGTTTTTACAGTTTTATGTTTTAAGAAACCTCTATTATTATTATTATTATAATTATTATTATTGTTATTATTATTAGGATATTATTATTGGGCGACTCCGTCGTCGTCGTCGTCATCGTCGTCCTCGTCGTGTGTACGCGTCCACGATACCGCTAGCCATGATTACCACGAGAAAAGCAGTTTACGGGTTTCTATAAGCGGCGGAGCTCTGTTATAATTAGTTTTCAAAAATTGTAACGGGCACTTTTGAAAATGTATGTTGCTTAGCATAGAAACGTTAACTCTATATAAAATGCATTGGTTTACCGTGTTTATCTCCGCTGTTTGTGTTTTGTTTCTAATCAAGCTACGATGGCCTATCATTCAATTTATTATGTTCGAAATTGGCATTGAATGACAAAATTTCTAACAGCGCAGGAATCGTCTTCTGCTGGAAGATGCAACTATACATGCTCTCGATTTTTTTTAGTAACTTATTTAAGAGTAAATGTCTGTAAGGATCGAAGGAATGACGAAAACAACTCAAAAATCGGTATAGCTCTTACTTTTTATATTGGTAGGCACTAGTACCACACATTTGAAAATGGTGTTTATTTACTCAAATATTCGTTAATTTCGGAGAAATTAATTTCAATCAGTTAGCTGTATTTTTCGTCAACAAAACCACAAAATTCCCAATATTCGTGACCTTAGCGACTAAGTTAATCGCAAAGTTTGATCCTTTTCCACGCAGTTCCGAATTGATGGAACCTTGTTTAGAGTATTGATTGAAGAAATAGTTGATTTTCTTTTCAAATAAATAAAATACAATTTTTTTTTCGCCAAACGTACCCACACCTCGTCTGAAATGTGTCCAGTAGGACCCAAAACAAACACGCCGTAAATGGCTGTGGTACGCTACGAATTTCCTCGGAAAATCTCTTGAGAGACCACGAAGGATTGGTTTAACTTTCTACCGTTCCAATGTTTTGGTATCTTCAACGGTTTTGCGACAAGAAGTCTCGAAAGTTAGTAAATTTTCACTATCCGCCATTTTGAAATATACATGTAAATTGTGTGACAGATTACCGCCGTAGCAAATCAATCCTCGAAAACATTTTTCTTCCAAGTTGTAAATGTGAATCACTTTTGCAGTCCTTTTCAGAATTGAAATCAAGTGGCACATTGAGATATAATGGAAATAATTAATTTTATCAAAAATAGAAATCCGAAAGAACAGCTTGCAATGATTCTAAAAATCTATTACGTGACTCACCACAATTTTGAATAGACTGTCTTCAATTAAGCTCCATTTCGTTTGCCTTCTGCTTTAGTTTCCTTCTTCTGTCATTAAATCATTTCAATGAGTTTTATACAAATATGCGTTGAAGTCTTAAAAGCTTTATTGCAACGTAAAGTTATCTCCAGTTGAATGTTTAAGCGGCTCGACACGGTCCATTCGCTATCTTGTCACGCAATACATCACTGGCGAGGTCGCCAATGCGTAAAGCTCAAGTTACCCAAAGACTTAAGAATTGCAAGTAGCCTTAGCACAAGTTCCTTATGAAAGGAAGTAGCCCATTTCACAGATATTAAATTGAGTGTAAGGCTAAAACGACTGTTAAAGGTTAACCTAGGCTCCCAACCCTAAACAAACAAGATAACTAATCGTACTTTAACCGCGGTCAAACGTAAAAAAGTAAGAAAAGTCCTTTAAAGATAAGGTTTTTACGTTGAGAGCTCAAAGCTGATAAATTTTCCTTTATTATGTGAGTTAACTAAATCATTTCATGGCTTACTAAAAAAGTTTCAAGTCTTTTTAAAGCGAAGAATGTGGAGACTGGTCGGCGCTCTGTGTTTTTTGTTTTCTGTTTCAATGCGTGACTTCTGGATATTTTACCTAAAACTTTTTTTAGTAATCCATAAAATGATTGGGTAAACTCACCGACTGACGAAAAACTTATCAGGTTTGAGCTCTCAATGTAAAAACCTTATCTTTAAAGAACTTTTCTTACTTTTTTACGTTTGACCGCGGTTAAAATCGTACTACCACCACCACCCACAACAAAAATCAAAATGAAAAATTCCCGCTATTGCTTCTCTTATGCCTTTTGGAAATAAAAGAAATAGGTCCCTATCCCTTTAAGACCCAATCGTACAGATTTATACGACAGACAGGCCTATCGATTTCAACATTGCCCACGCTTGATTATTATGGTCTGTTTATAGTGTCAACCAGTAACGTTTTTGACTTTCAGAGCCAATACACTGAGAATAACCTTCATTCCCCATTCCATATGATTGTTTGTTTTCAAGCTAAACCAAAAATGTCCGTTTACTGAATGCGCCCTGAAGCAAAGCTCAAAAATACACATCTTTGCTTTCAATTCTTTATTTGAAAAAACACCTTTGGAAAACACTGAATTCCCTAATTAGAGCAAACCTTGATCTTATGACTAAGCATTTATCTCCAATTTTGCCTCGCACGCCTATAGCAAGTCGAGCATCGACCATTTGATTCGAGCCACTTTTGAGAGCCTTTGTTTTTCTTTGTTTTTGGCACCTGAATTGCATTCTGGGTAATTTTGATAACACGGTGAAATGAAAGTCCGGCTATCTTGAACCATCCGGACCCACTGGCAAAATATACCCGCTGTGTTCTTTGCAAGTCAAATCTCGCCAAAATTGCCTTGCTAGGTCCAAGAATCTATTAGAGAACGGCATGAGAGACGAACTTCACTTCTGAGCCTCCATGTCTCGACACGAACATTAACACTTTTGGCGTACCAGTCGTTATCCAATTATCTCTCGCGTCTGGTTTCGTTCACAAGTTTGCCTCTACTCTCCATTCCATCTTAATAATGTTAGTCTGTGAGCTTCTGCAGGAAAAAATGCTCGAAAACACACTTAGAAACCGAGTACCTACAGATTACAACTCGTTACGCGAGCAAAACAACAAAGGGTTCAACTTGGTGACGTCACAATAAAACTTGAGTCGTCGGTATTCTAGAGCAGAAAAAATTTCAAGGGAGACTTTCATATAGGACAGCTAGATGCCTTTGAATGGTTTGCATCAAGAAAATTGAAGAAAAAGTTCAAGGTTAATCCAATATACAGCCATCCACCACATCAGGTTTGACCACAGGAATCCCAGGTCAGTGCAGTGTCTGATATAGGGCTGTTGTGGGAACAGTAACAACGCATTTAAAGAGGATTTCAGGCTTTTTGCCAAGGGTACTGCGTTGCGCGGGCGAATTGAAGCGTGGTCAAGCAAGTATCTAAATATGCTTTAAGGCACACCTGTTGTCACAAGGTGAGCCAATTTAACTACCAAATCGCTGGCACGTGCAGCCACTGTTTTTGAAACATATGCCTCTGATAGGTACTTGTCGTGAGCGGTACAACTTTTTCAATTGCTAAGTTTTCCATAGTATTTGGTTTCACTGTTTCAATGTTTCATAGTACAAGAACATTCCCTGACAGCCTGTGTAATTTGGTCTATCAATATATGGCTTATTCCTTCTCTGTGCAATATCATCAACATTTACTCCGAGATCCTCATAAATCTCACTCAGCATTCTTCCCAATAAACTCAATAATTTGCTATTTTGCGCCAAATTAGCGAAACAATATAGAGTGATCTGTTCATGTTGTCCTTCAGCAGCATGATTAAAATATATGTGTAGAATGTTCTATTGAGCCTAAAACTGCTGTTTAGTAAAAACTAAAATCCAAGCTTTCGCCGATCAACGGCATCATCAGGGATGAGAAAATAATCCGCGCGTGCTATATATATGCAAAGAAGGTGTAGGGTGAAATGTGTAAAAGATGTGACGTATGTATGCAAGCTATAGAAATAAACTGTGAGTAGAATACAAAGCTCTAATGATGGAGTGTCTCTAAACAAAGGACCTCTAAAAGCGCTAGGAATAAAATAGAATATTAAAATAGAAGGTCTGCGAATTCAGTACATTCTCCTCGGGAATTAAGTGTGGGCTTGTACTTTCTAATGTAGAATGCTTCATAGAGGCGTAGATTAGCGGGGTCGTTTTCACTCATGATTATCTTGACTTCAATGCCTTTGTAGTCTTCGTTCTGGCAGGAATGGATGTGTTTTTTAACAGAGGAGTTTGCGTTATTGATATGTTCTCTCACGCGATCATGGATGAAGCGTGTGGTGCTACCAATGTCTTGTTGACCGCAGCTGTTACACGTGAGCTGGTATACTGCATTTCTTCGTAGACATAATCCGGTGTTAGAGATAGGGCATTTGTCTCTTGTGCATTTGCGCTCCGTGGGGGTGTGGGATAGGGCTTGTCTGAGAGTGTGGGATTTGTGGGCAATGCGTACTGGAATGTTTTCTTTTCTGAAAATGTTAGTGATCCTGTGATTGAGTCGTTCAGAGATGTAAGGGATCTTAAGATATGACCATATGGTCATATCTTAAGATCCCTTATTGAAACTAGGCTTGGGCCGAGCCGAATTCGCTCTCGTGAAGAAAATATTCCGCAACAGCGAGTCCTTGGCCGCCACCAAACAACGACTCTTATTCCTCCGCCAATGTTCCAGACTCAACATCTTCCAAAGACAATCGCAAATCTCAAACTACCATATGATTATGGGATCATATCCATCACTGAGAAATCTAAACTGAAAACCAAACACTTCGTTCTGAACGAAAACAAGAAAGCACTTCGGAAAGTTATCGCTATCAAACAACACGAACAACAACAACTCAACGAAAGGATAACATCGCAGTTCTCACCTGAAGCAGCATCCCAGATCCGCTCCCAGAGATATCTGGCATACAACACCGCCAGCAACCTACACAGCAAAAAGTTCCCAAAACTACTGGATAACCTCAACAATAGTACCAGTTAGTACACCTCAGATGATCATTCACCTAACCCAATAAATACAGCTTCCAACCGCGACGACAACGGTGACACAAGCAACACCCAGTCCCCAAAGACATCAAATGAAGCCAGCTCTATATCAGCTTCCAACCGCGACAACAACGGTGAGACAAGCAACACCCAGTCCCCAAAGACAAATGAAGTGGAACTAGTCACTGACCTCACACATAACCTTAACACCCAAGAAATCAACCTCCTATCCAAAGGCCCAAGTTCAGCCTCTCCCATGGAGTAAATGAACACACAATCACGAGCATCAATATTGCGTTCTACCGACTAGCAAACCAAATACGATGGAAACATTATCGCGAGTCAAACCCTCAAAAGTCAGATTTTCTCACCTATCCACAGACCCGACACATCTACAGACCCCAGTCTGAAGACGAACTGGAAAACAAGCTGCAGAGGATTCACCATAAACTCCAAGTCGTTCTCAATGCGCTACAACCCCAACCGAAGTGGTCGAATATTGACGAAACAGACAAGAAAACTATAAAAGAACTTAAAGAGAAGAACTACGTATGTCTCCCCAGTGATAAAGGCACCGAATTCTGCGTGATACAACAAGAGACATACACACGGGTCGCCCTTGATCACATTAGTGACGCCAACACCTACTAAAAAGTGCCCCGCATGACAGCCAAGACAGTTGAAAATAAAGTTAACGCAGCCTGGAAGAAGATCTGCCTACAAAATGAATTCCCTCCCTTTGTCCAAAGGAGCTTCCTCGCGTCAAACACGGATCTGCCCAGTTTTTGCCATCTCATCAAGACACATAAAGCAAGCCCTGACATCAAAATACGACCCATCGTATCCAATATCAATGGACCCACCCAACGCATCTCATGGCTCCTCGCCAACGCCCTTAAACCGATGCTAAAAAATGTCCCAGCCCACTTAGAAAACAGTCTCGAACTCATCAGATGTATTCAGGCTGGCGATCTCATAACAAACAAAGCGTTACCTTATCCATGCAGCCTCGATGTTGTATCCTTATACACCACAATTCCTATACAAGAAGCCATCACTAATGCCACGGATAGAATCCTAAACCCAGTACTCCACCTCTCCAGACAAGACGTCTCGGACCTCCTCCAAGTCACGCTTAACAACATGTATTTTTCCTTCAGAGATCAAGTTTTTCGCCAAAGAGAGGGCCTACCCATGGGTTCCAGCATTTCAGGTATACTGGCCATCCTATTTATGGACAAACTCGAAACCATCGCCCCCTCCTCGCACCTAATGATAAGCCCTTATAAGAGATATGTTGACGATATCTATCTCCAAACAACTAATGAAGAAACAGCCGACCACTTCCACGACGTAATAAACAATGTGCACCCTAATTTGAAATTCGAAATTGAAAAACCAAAAACAACGTCGAATGGCTTGTCATTGTCTTTACTCGATTTCAAAGTCACCATATCCAAAGATGGCATCAGCTCTTTTGAATTCTACAAGAAACCAGCCAAGAAACCACTATTTGTCCACCATCAGTCAGCTATGCCAATCAAATCCAAACTAAACTTCATTCGCAACGAGCGAAAACGCATCAAGGACAGATGCTCCTCAAATACATCTGCCAAACAACACCTAAACACATTCGATGACATCCTTCGCCTCAACGGTTATTCAGAGGACAGAATAGAGCAGACAAAACGCCCACAAAATCCTCAACGAGACCCCCAACCTAGCAGCACAGAATGGTCATATCTTAAGATCCCTTACATCTCTGAACGACTCAATCACAGGATCACTAACATTTTCAGAAAAGAAAACATTCCAGTACGCATTGCCCACAAATCCCACACTCTCAGACAAGCCCTATCCCACACCCCCACGGAGCGCAAATGCACAAGAGACAAATGCCCTATCTCTAACACCGGATTATGTCTACGAAGAAATGCAGTATACCAGCTCACGTGTAACAGCTGCGGTCAACAAGACATTGGTAGCACCACACGCTTCATCCATGATCGCGTGAGAGAACATATCAATAACGCAAACTCCTCTGTTAAAAAACACATCCATTCCTGCCAGAACGAAGACTACAAAGGCATTGAAGTCAAGATAATCATGAGTGAAAACGACCCCGCTAATCTACGCCTCTATGAAGCATTCTACATTAGAAAGTACAAGCCCACACTTAATTCCCGAGGAGAATGTACTGAATTCGCAGACCTTCTATTTTAATATTCTATTTTATTCCTAGCGCTTTTAGAGGTCCTTTGTTTAGAGACACTCCATCATTAGAGCTTTGTATTCTACTCACAGTTTATTTCTATAGCTTGCATACATACGTCACATCTTTTACACATTTCACCCTACACCTTCTTTGCATATACATAGCACGCGCGGATTATTTTCTCATCCCTGATGATGCCGTTGATCGGCGAAAGCTTGGATTTTAGTTTTTACTAAACAGCAGTTTTAGGCCTCAATCGAACATTCTACACATATATAGAGTGAGGCAAGGTAACCTCTTCTTCGACGACCGCGTTTGAATACAAAGATTAAATATAAAGATTGAATATAAAGATCCAGCCTCAATTGCATTTTCTTGGTCTTCATCGTTGCTGCTGGATTCTTCGTGTTCCGTCGGTGAGATTCGTTGCTGCCAGTAGACAGGAAAAGCCCGTCGCTGCTAATTCACGGCGGACTTCTAATTCAATCCTTACTTTGTGCATGTCATTCGAAATTCCTTTTGGGTCGGCTTTCTTCCCGCGATTCTCTCCGGTCAAAGACTGAGTCGAACCTCTCTACCTTCACGCCTGATACCTGACTGCTTGACATTTACTAATTACAATGGTAGAGACAGAATGATAGCATCCAGCATTGTCGTGTTTCCAGCAGAACCACTTTGATCGCGTTTCATGAGTTTCAGAGCTGTCCTCAAAACAGTGTAGCTTGTGGGATGTGGCTGGAGTGACAAGGATATACCTCACAAATTAATGTGATTTGGTAAGCCAAAGCCACTATAAAGGCACTAAGGCCACATGGTAGCGGGCATTACCCCTTAAATCTACCAAAGCAAAGATTGAGCCCAAGCATTAGCAGCCATGGACAGCTGTTTCGGCCTTGTTAGGCCTCATCAGCATGGCCAAGCTAATGCTCAGGCTCAAGTACCCACATATCCATAAAACAAGCAGTGAAAACGTAAAGCTTGTGGGATGTGGCTGGAGTGACAAGGATATACCTCACAAATTAATGTGATTTGGTAAGCTGAAGCCAGATTTAAGGGGTAATGCCCGCTACCATGTGGCCTTAGTGCCTTTAGAGTGGCTTCAGCTTACCAAATCACATTAATTTATGAGGCATATCCTTGTCACTCCAGCCACATCCCACAAGCTTTACGTCCCACAAATCCTCTAACGCGGGCGGCCCATGGGCAAAACCCCTATATGAAACACTGCACTGACCTGGAATCCCTATGGAATCAAAAATGGTCAAACCTGATGGGGTGGGTGGCTGCATAGTGGATATGTACCTATTTCTTTTATTTTGCAAAAGGCATAAGAGAAGCAATAGCCCGAATTTTCCAGTTTTCCAGGCTCGAATCAAATGGTCGATGCTCGACTCGCTATAGGCGTGAGAGGCAAAATTGGAGATAAATGCTTAGTCATAAGATCAAGGTTTGCTCTAATTAGGGAATTCAGTGTTTTCCAAAGGTGTTTTTCAAATAAAGAATTGAAAGCAAAGATGTGTATTTTTGAGCTTTGCTTCAGGGCGCATTCAGTAAACGGACATTTTTGGTTTAGCTTGAAAACAAACAATCATATGGAATGGGGAATGAAGGTTATTCTCAGTGTATTGGCTCTGAAAGCCAAAAACGTTACTGGTTGACACTATAAACAGACCATAATAATCAGGTCTCTAAATTTGAAAGCGTGGGCAATGTTGAAATCGATAGGCCTGTCTGTCGTACAAATTTGTACGATTGGGTCTTAAAGGGATAGGGACCTATTTCTTTTATTTCCAAAAGGCATAAGAGAAGCAATAGCAGGAATTTTTCATTTTGATTTTTGTTGTGGGTGGTGGTGGTAGTACGATTAGTTATCTTGTTTGTTTAGGGTTAGGAGCCTAGGTTAACCTTTAACAGTCGTTTTAGTCTTACATTCAATTTAATATCTGTTAAATGGCCTACTTCCTTTTCGTAAGGAACTTCTACTAAGGCTACTTGTAATTCTCAAGTCTTTTTACGCATTGGCGACCTCACCAGTGATGTACTGCGGGACAAGATAGCAAATGGACCGTGTCGAGCCGCTTAAACATTCAACTGGAGATAACTTTACGTTGCAAAGCTTTTAAGACTTCAACGCATATTTGTATAAAACTCATTGAAATGATTTAATGACAGAAGAAGGAAACTAAAGCAGAAGGCAAACGAAATGGAGCTTAAATGAGGACAGTCTATTCAACATTGTGGTGAGTCACGTAATAGATTTTTAGAATCATTGCAAGCTGTTCTTTCGGATTTCTATTTTTGATAAAATTAATTATTTCCATTATATCTCAATGTGCCACTTGATTTCAATTCTGAAAAGGACTGCAAAAGTGATTCACATTTACAACTTGGAAGAAAAATGTTTTCGAGGATTGATTTGCTACGGCGGTAATCTGTCACACAATTTACATGTATATTTCAAAATGGCGGATAGTGAAAATTTACTAACTTTCGAGACTTCTTGTCGCAAAACCGTTGAAGATACCAAAACATTGGAACGGTAGAAAGTTAAACCAATCCTTCGTGGTCTCTCAAGAGATTTTCCGAGGAAATTCGTAGCGTACCACAGCCATTTACGGCGTGTTTGTTTTGGGTCCTACTGGACACATTTCAGACGAGGTGTGGGTACGTTTGGCGAAAAAAAAATTGTATTTTATTTATTTGAAAAGAAAATCAACTATTTCTTCAATCAATACTCTAAACAAGGTTCCATCAATTCGGAACTGCGTGGAAAAGGATCAAACTTTGCGATTAACTTAGTCGCTAAGGTCACGAATATTGGGAATTTTGTGGTTTTGTTGACGAAAAATACAGCTAACTGATTGAAATTAATTTCTCCGAAATTAACGAATATTTGAGTAAATAAACACCATTTTCAAATGTGTGGTACTGGTGCCTACCAATATAAAAAGTAAGAGCTATACCGATTTTTGAGTTGTTTCCGTCATTCCTTCGATCCTTACAGACATTTACTCTTAATCACTCATCCGCAGTTCAGTTCAAATATATGATTTTCATATGATTAATTCTCATATATTCACCACTCACGGGTGTATTACGAACCAACAAAACGACCAGCTCCCAGATGGCTTATTAGCTCAGTCGGTAGAGCGCTGCACCGGTATCGCAGAGGTCGTGGGTTCGAATCCCGTACAAGCCTGAATTTTTTCAGGGCTTTATTTTCACTACTCAGACTACTGCTTAGGTAGTGTTCATAACTGCGATGATCAGTCACATATTCAATCATTAATCCGCAGTTCAAATACTGTATATGATTTTCATATGATTCATTCTCAATAACGTAACATTTGTTAAAAACTACGAAAGCAATCATAAACCATCAACTTATCCAGGCAAAGACTCCTATACAGAGATGTTCTAACAGCTAGGCTGCTCCCTTTTTGTTAGTAATTATGTCGTTTATTTTATCCACAGCTGTCTGCGACTACTAAGGAGAAAGTTAGTCACCTGGACACATGAGCATTGGTCACTTGTGCTTGGCATAGACTTATACGTTACCGTTGTGATAAATTTATGGATAATTTTCGGTAGCTTTAGGCGAGGGTCAACATTCCATAAACGTTGCCTGAAGGTCTTTATCATTTTCACCCGCTGAAGAAGAATTAAATGGATATTTGCGGTAAGGCTTTCGTTAACTTTAGCGAGAAGCCTTAGTGGAAAAAAAGACGCTTGTCAACTGTCTTTACTACACAGAAAACATAAGAGAAAGTTATTCACTAGGGCTTTTCGACGTTTTAGAGAGTGATTTTAAACTGAGTGTCGAAGGCGATTCCCTAATTCCTTTGGATTTTGCATTACTTCGCTCTGTGATTGGTTTGCAAACATCGTACCTCTTTTTCAATCAATGAGAAGGAAACCCAAAATTAATCTCGACTTGCAAGCGCGCATTTCCCCGCTACAAGTCATGGCTTCGAATTCTAATTGAATCATTGTGCTGCTTGATACTACTGTGATTGGCCAGAATAATTACTTTGATTTGATTTGCGACAGTCAAAGTCGCTCTTGTTAGTCTTAGGTTTTTTGCATTAGCAACGCTTTACCAAGAGAATTAACCTCTATTGTTTATCTCACACGAAATTTGTCAAATCGATAGTTAATTTATCCGTATTTTGCTATTTTGCTTTTAAAAGAACTGTACAGACAGTGTGGTTGTTTTTCAAACTTCCGTTGGAAGACAGAAAGAGAAGAAATGTTTCAAAAGCCTAAGCACTCATTTTAATCAGGTGTATCGAGTTAACGGAAAAACCACCCACTCTAGTCGAGGCTATGAGCACATGGTTGTTTCGTTATTCGTTATACCATATTTTAATCGCATTTATGAACACGAGAACTGCTTTCGTGCCCGGCACAAAACGAATTTGTAAACATTTTAAATGGTTTTTTTCTCTCAAGAATAAAAGCATATCATAACGCACTGACTTAGTGACTTAGTTTGAATATTTTTTAAATGACAGTTTAAGGTTTTTACTTTGATATCTCAAAGATGATAAGTTTTACGGATTCTGTGGGTTTGTTAACTCATTCTACGATTTATAGAGCAACGTTTATGCCAAACGGAGTATGTGGGGTGGGTGGACTAATCGGCGCCGTGTGTCTTTCTTTTGTGTTTGAACGCTGTGACTTCCGGGAAACTGATTCACCAAATGTAGATCGTAAAATGATTTAGTAACCTCAGAGACTATATTTTGCCCCCAAATTTTTCTTTCCGTTTTGGGCTTGGCCCATTTTGCTTGTATCGCACTGCTCGCAATAGTGTCGAATTATGCCACGGTGGAAGTGCAGTATATGTAGTAGACTGGAAACAAGTTTTGTAAATCCCCCATAAGCCCGTGCGGCCGAATAGTAATGCGGAGAGCACATTGCGAGATTTGTGTGCTGTTGTGTTTGTGTATTTTTAACTGTTTTAAATTCGTGTGTTGGGTCTTTGGGGCTTCAGGCCCGATAGAGAACGACTGGACAGTTACAAATTTGGTGATCCCGGCCAGTCGAATTAAGAGTTGAGCCATACATACAAGAACGCGAAGGAATTTAAGGGCTCGTAATCTCAAGAACTGTAATTGACAATTCAGAGTGAACTTTGTAAAGCAACCGTCGAAAATGCTATGTCCGTGGCTTAGCACCTAAAAATAGAAGACTTTGAAGTTAAAAGACAAGTCAAAGATTTCGATAGTGAATAATATTGGTCAGGTTATGGAAGAGAGATTAGCCAGCACCCCCGAAGAGGAGGTGAGTTTCCTTCACACTATTGTTCAGGTTTTGACTGACATCCCATCACCACTTGAGAATGTTGACAAGGACAGAAATAAAAGCTAGTTGCTTAGTTTGAAGAAGGAGAATGAAGCTCTTAAATCAATACTTGAACAGAAAATGAAAGAAACTTTATCGAGGAAAACGTAGGCAGTAAGATTAAATAAGACACTGAGGGGACGTCACCCCTCAATTCTTTGATGGAATCCACAAGTGTCTTGAGGCATCAGTTCAAAATAGTAGGCCAGATAGGGGAGCCGATCCAGAAAGATAAGTTGGGTTATACCTCCTAAAGAAGACAAAACGAAGCCGGTGTGGAATACGTAGGATACAAAGAACATGAAATTGTCGATGGAGTCATTCGTGCTGGTATTAAGGAGTTACCTTCAATTGTTCAAAGCCCTATCCCTTGACCGTCTTAGGAAAGTTATCCGTAGTCATCATGAGGTAAAGAACACAACAGAGCTTTACCGCAGCTTGGCCATCATTTGCCAAAATGGAAGAGGAAACCCGGAAGTATTTTTGATGCGAACCCTAGACCGAAAACAGAAAATACATCTGGCCAGTGTAGATGGGGAGGACTCCTTGAAGTATGACGCTGAACCCACCAAGCAGCTTTTTTTTTTTGTGGAAACTAGTATCCAGGATGAGGGGACTCGAAAAAAAACTTCTTCCTTATCTGAGTAACCCAAAAATTGCAGATGAAGAAATTATACATCAAGTTAATGTTACAGTCTCTGCTGAGGAAGAAAGGGGACAAGGGACAATCCAACATGAGGCCAACTTTATGCTGCTCAGGTCGGCCCAGATGTAGAACCGAGGGAAGGACTTGGACAAGACGTTGAAGACAAGACCCCGCCCTACCAAGTGTCGAACATGTTTTGAAAAGGGTGCAGAGTGATGTAATCATTGTTTTAAATGTGGGAGTGACAACCATGACGCTGTTGGTTGCCGTAAAGGTCATTCCGCTGGACAAAAACAGTTAAACCCGAACCGGATACTCCCATGGGACCAGACGTAGTCGACAACCCTCCAGTGCCCCGCCGATGTAACTGTTGCGCCAAGGTAGAAACTCAAGTTCCAATTCAATGCTGCTCCCAATGCTGCTCCCAGTGCCAAGTACTGCTCCCGACGATGTCAAAAGGAACAGTGGCCCAATCATATGAAGATATGCCAGGCGATAAAAGTACTTTCACAAAGGGTAACCACCCCACAGACAACATTTATAGGTCACTTGACACCCAGCCAGCATGCCAAAGTCGTAGTCGTTAGTTTTGCTGGAAGAAAATGTACTGTCAAGTGTCTGTTGAATGACGATGAAGTAACTGCTCTCTGGGACACTGGTGCCTAGGTATCGATAATCACAAAAGGCTTGTTGGAAGAGAACCTTCCAGGGACAGCAGTCAGAGACATATCAGAGTTGCTCGATATGGGACTTGACTTAATGGCAGCTAATGGTACTAAAGTCCCTTTCATTGGTTGGACAGATGTGAAGGTGCACCTTCCCTCTTATGAAGAGAAGCAAGAAGTACATGTTCCGCTTTTGATCACAGTTGACCGTTTGGAAATGCCGATATTGCCCTACAATGTTACTGAAGAGTTAGCTAAGGTGGACCAGGAAGAAGAGGGAAAGTCTACCCCTAGGTACACTCTTCTGCAGTCCATCAAGGCAGGATTTGTAGATAATGATGAGAGTCTGTTAGAAGCGTTGATTAACCTGATCAAAGCACCAGAGAAAGACTATCTTTGAACTTTGAGAACATCAAAGAAAGCAACAAACATCCTACGAGGTCAAACAACTTAAGTCCCATGTAGGGCGAATACTGGACCCGTGACGACTTATACACGAGTGTATTTGAACCTGATGAACTGTCACCACCGCCAGCAGGACTGGAGATCTGAAACACTAAATACTGTGAGGAAGGGATGTGTGTCGCGAATTGAGATGGAGGTTCATATTGCAAGCCAACATGGAATCATACTTCCCGGCCGTACCCAGTTGGGAAGGTTGCAACTGGTAAAGTATGCCACACCTATGGAAGTTAAATTGGCAGAACCAGAGCAATGAAAGGGTAGCGAAATTTGAAAGAAAGTAGCGATGATGTGCATACTGTTGTTGGAGTAGAACCAGGGCAACTGTCGCCGGTCTGACAATTGAACAGCAGGAAGTTGGTCGAAATATGTTGACAGAGGAATCAGAAACCTTTGCAAAGAGCGATGACGATATTGGGTGCATAAAACGTCTTTAATTCCTAGACCCCTCTATCAAGAAGTAAAGAACTATATTGAATACCTATTAAACAAACAGTTCATCACCAGGACACGATCGTCCTACTCCTCTCCATGAGTGTGTGTTAGGAAGAAGAAAGGAACACTCCGTTTGCGTGTGCATTACAGAGAGTTAAATAGTCGCACTGTTCCTGATCGACATCCCATTCGAAGCGTTCAGGAAGCCATTGACAGTTTATGCGGCAATTCGTGGTTTAGCGTGTTAGACTAAGGGAAAACATACTATCTAGGCTTTATAACACCAAAGAGCCATGGGGATTGTACGAGTGTGTGCCAATAGCGTTTGGTTTAACCAATGCACCCGCAAACTTTCAAAGGTACATGGAAGGTTGCTTTGGTGAATTGCGAGACGAAATCGCCATCCCTGATTTGGACGACATATTTTTTTTCAGCCAGTTCTTTGAGGAACATGTGGAACATGTACGGACAGTGCTTCGTCGCCTCCGACAGAACGGTATCAACCTAAAGCGTGCCAAGTGTAAATTGTTTCAAAGGGAGGTTTGTTTCCTTGGAAGGATTGTGTCGGAAGAAGGTTACAGAATTGATCCTAGTGGTATAGCTGCAATTACAAGCCTAGCACGAGAAGCTCCGGAATCTGTTGGCGAGGTGAGGCAACTAGTTAGCTTTCTATTAATTGGATTGGCTATTACCGTCGTTACATCCGGACGTTTCTCGCATTGCCAAGCCTATATATGAATTGTTAAACAAGCCAAAAATTGAAGAATCATTCAAGGACACCACCAAAAAAACTGCAGACTCAAGAAATGGGCAGCTACAATCTGCAACACCAATCAAGTGGTCACATATCCACAAATAATCATTAAACACACTCACTGAGCGCATCACCAACCCTCCAATTAAGGCCTTTCCAGAATATCAAAAACCATTTGTCGTCCACACCCATGTATCCAACGACGGTCTAGGTGCGCTACTCTACCAGCGACAAGATGGTAAAACCATAGTCATCGCATACGCGTCATGTGCTCTTACACTCGCTGAGAAGAACTATAATTTTTGCGCATGCATGCCGGCATGCTGGAGCTTTAAAAATGGTCAGTAACTGGACAGTTCCGAGACTATCTTTATTATGCTCCCAAATTCATGGTTTATACCGATAATAATTCACTGACGTACGTGCTAACTTCTGCGAAGTTAAATGCAACTACCTTGCGTTGGGTTTGCCCAGGCCAAACCTTATTATTTTCTAGGAAGACATGCTATTGGCAGTCCATTCGTTAAGACGTGTTGTCACTGGCTATGAGAGCTATAAGTAGTCGGTGACTGGTTCGCTTCGATCCGCCCCTTTTTAATCATCTGTGCGATAAAGTCTATTATTATATGATATAATTAGTCGGTTTTGTCAATTCTGTCTCTAATTATTCCTTTTTTAACGTTGAGGAAGTTGTTGGTGACCGTACAGTGCTGACTGAGCCAATAACATTATGATTTATTCCACCAATCAGTCTAATGGCCAAATAATTCATACCATCTGATGACGTTACATAGACGTTTTGACTTTGGTGATGACTTCCCCACAGGCTGTCAAAATAAGATTCTGCTCATGTGGGTAGAAAGAAACGTTTCTATTAACAAGAAAATGTTCCCAAGCTGAGATTGGCAGCTATAAGGACTGAGCGCTCCTGTCCAACAGCGATCATACAACCAATGTAGAAACGGAGCCCTTGGAAAATAAGTGGCGGCCTTCGAGGACGAAAAATATATTGTAAAATTTACGATTTGGCTGCCATGTAAACATGAAGACCTGTGCTCCATGATGGTTTTTTCTTGATTGGTATCATTT
>JAEMWC010000132.1:940000-962500 GCA_016490735.1 Pachyseris speciosa
AGGATAACAAAGATCTTTTCAAGGTCCCATTAAAGATCTTTTTAAGATCCTTGAGGGATCCTCATAAAATCGTTGAGGATCTTAGCAAATTGATTGAAAGGATCTTTTCACAACCCTGCAAGGATCCTCATGAAATCCTTAAGGATCCCACTAAAGATCTTTCCAAGATCCTGTTTCAGATCCTTTTAAGATCCTTCAAGGATCCTTACCAAATCCTTGAGGATCCTACTAAAGATCTTTTCAAGACCCTGCTTAAGATCCTTCTAAGATCCTTTAAGGATCCTTATCAAATCCTTAAAGATCGTAGTAAAAATCTTTTCAAGATCCTGCTTAAGATCCTCCAAGGATTCTTATTAAATCCTTAAGGATCCTTATTAAATCCTTAAGGATCCTATTAAAGATCTTTTCAAGATCCTGCTTAAGATCCTCAAAGGATCCTTATCAAATCCTTAAGGATCCTACTAAAGATCTTTTCAAGATCCTGCTAAAGATCCTCTTAAGATCCTTCAAGGTTCCTAGTAAAATCCTTGAGGTTCTTAAAGGATCCTCACGAAGATCTTTGAGCTGAACTTCACCAGGATCTTTGTGAGATCCTCACAAGATCCTCACCAAGTCCATGGGGATCTTTATTTGTAGTTTTAGAACTTAAAGATCTTTAAAGATCTTTTGAAGATCCTTAGAAGACGGCCTTGAAGGATCCTCATCTTTAAAGATCTTTGACAGGTCTTTGAAGATCTTTGAAGATCCTTAAAGATCCTGTGAGGTTTTTCACCAGGGGAGCGAAAATGGAGACGCACCGGCCGCAGAGAGGGCATGTTGGTCTATAAGGCAAAAAAAAAGAACTATGTAAATCAGATAATGAATGAAGCAGGGACAAAATTCTACCAAGACTTCACTGAGGAGAATGACACTGATCAGCGTAAATTATTCGAAGCTGCAAAAACTCTGCTCAATTTAGGCGACCAAAGGTCTGTCTTTCCTCCATGCGTCGACAAGCTGAAATTTGCTAACCAAATGGGTCAATATTTTGTAGAGAAGAGAAGGAACATTCACTCTAAGCTAGATGACTTGGCATTCACTTTATCCATCGATCCACATGACAGTGGCGCAGATGTGCAACCTACTGTTGCTCAGCTTAATGCTTTTACGGCACTTAGTGAGGATGACGTTCGACAGCTCATACATGATTCCAACAAAAAATCATGCAGTCTAGACCCATTGCCTACATCTGTCGCGCTTGACTACGTTGATATGCTGTTGCCTGTTATTACCAAGATTATTAATTTGTCTTTATTGTCTGGTCAGTTTGCGGAGGAATGGAAGTGTGCTCTTATCAATCCACTATTGAAGAAACTGGGTCTTGATCTATTGTTTCCAAATTATAGGCCTGTTAGAAATTTACAATACATTTCCAAACTGACTGAGAAAGCGGTGTTCAACCAAATTCACGCGCACATGACGGCCAACGCAGTTTATCCTGAATTACAGCCATCGTATCGCAGATTTCATAGCACTGAAACAGCGTTGCTCAAGGTCACATACGACATTTTGATGAAGATGAATTCCCAAGAGGTTACGCTATTGGTCATGCTAGATCTGAGTGCCGCATTTGATACGGTAAATCATGGCATCCTAATCAGCCGTTTACGTGAGGAAGTGGGCGTTAGTGGCCTAGCTTTGGAGTGGTTTAGATCCTACCTGCAGAATAGAACGCAATGTGTGGCTGTCGACGGGACGTTTGCTGAGAGGTTTTGTTTTAGATCATGGAGTCCCACAGGGCTCCTGTTTGGGCCCACTGCTGTTCATTATCTACTCGTCCAAGCTCTTTAAGGTCATTAGGGATCAATTACCAGAAGCTCACTGCTACGCAGATGATACACAATTGTATCTGAGTTTTAAGCCGCATAGCCGTGCGTCGCGGACTGCTGCTATTAATGCTATGGAGTGTTGTATAGAGAAAATAAGGGAACGGATGAGGAGACAAATTAATGATAAATGATAGTAAGACTGAATTTATTTTGATTGGAACCCGCCAGCAGTTATGTAAATTACAGCCATGCGCTATTTCAGTAGGGCGCGATACAATCACTGCAAGAACTGGCTGGACCCACATCCTAACATCTTAACATGTCTAAACATGTTACTAGCGCGTAAAAATCAGCTTTTTTCCATCTTCATAATATAAGGCGTATAAAGAGCTATCTTTCTAGGGAGAATCTTCTGACCCTAGTACATGCATTTATCACAAGCAGGCTAGATTACTGCAATAGTCTACTTTATGGCGACCCAAAGGAACAAATTTCGAAATTGCAACGCGTTCAAAATGCTTCTGCAAGGTTACTTATGGACACTGGGAAATACTCCCATATTACTCCTGCTTTGTATGATTTACGTTGGTTCCCAATTCATGCGCGCAATCATTTTAAGGTTCTCCTGCTGGCGTTTAAAGTCATCCACGAGCAAGCTCCCGCTTATCGGTCCAGTTTGGTTTCGGTAAAATCCAAATCTTATTATAGTTTACGTTCCAACTGTAGCACCCTTTTTGATCCCCCTAAAGGCAAAATACCGATAACTCTTGGAAGGCGTTCATTTCAGGCGGCCGTACCACAATTATGGAACGCCCTACCGCCAAGTCTACGAGATGTCACATCAGTTGAGACTTTCAAGTGAAATTTAAAGACATTTCTACTCAGGAAAGCGTTTGCAGATAGGTTTACTTAAGTAAAATTTTAAGAATTATTATATTTTCCTTGCACATATTATAATTATTACATACTTCATATATTAATCTTCTATATTAATCATTGTAATTTGATTTATTAATTTATTTTATTTTTAAGACATGTAAAGCGCTTTTGATCTCTCATTGTAAAAAGCACTATAGAAATGTTAAATATTATTATATTATTAATTATTACATTTCGCCACTCGTATCTGTAAACATCTCTCTTCTTACAAAAATTCCCACGTCCTCAAACACGTGAGAAGTTCTGAAAATGTCGCTCCCTTTATTCAGAAGATTGTTTTAAAATTGTCGACTCTGCTTCCACAAGCTTCCAATTGAAAATCAAGGAAGCCATGCACATCCTCTGGGAGCAGCCGTCTTTAAATTCCCAGGTCAAACACCTTAATTTATCCCTTTCATATTAATCGCGCATTCATCCTTAATTATTGTTGTTAATATCTCCCTTTGTTACACTATTTATTGCTTATTTTCATTTTATTCCTCACTGTACAACTGACGATGGATGTGTCTCAAGCGAAACATTTCTTGTCTTCATTAAAAAAAACGAACTTCAAAAACATCGTGTGGTTCATCAAAGCGATATTATTATTATTATTATTATTATTATTATTATGACTTATAATCCTTGGCTTGCTTGTTTAGTCTCTGAAGCACGGGGTCCAACCCATGGGCCTTAGGTACCAAAGAGTTCACTTGATTGACAGGACCCTTCTGAGGATGCGAGCTGTACCCAGAAAAGCTCATCAATGCTGACTGTGCCAGGGATTTTGTCAACGTACTTTTCCAGTCCCTTCTTAATGACCCCTAGTGCACCAATGACAACTGGTATCGTCTCTGTTACCATTAATATTATTATTATTATTATTATTATTATTATTATTATTATACCTTGCTTGGATAAAAATGCGCAAAGAGAAGAAGAAGGAGGAGACTAAAAGGGAGCGAATGGAACGACTGAATCGAGAGAACAATGACATTGACTGGATCTGACTGTACAAGTCCGATAAGCTGTCGTTCTTTAGCGGGAACGAGCTATCATTGTATTTTTCCCATCACAAGATCACCTTCGAAGGGAAGAAAGCTGAAAAGGTCGCAATGGTCAAAGCGTATATCGGCAGCTTGCCGTACAATTCTATTGAGCGTCAACAACGTCGGCATCCCCGTTAGGAAATGAGCAACAACAAGCGAGCTCATCACTTTCTGAGGTCGAAACTGACTCGCAAGGTGATTTGGTCGATCGAGTTGTCGGTTCAAGCTCGAGTAGCTTAGTGAAGAAAAGTTACCGGAGACTGATTTTATACCAGAAGCCTGTGCGGAAACATTATCACCGTCAAGATATGGACGGAAAGAGGGCACGGGTTGAAGGAGACGATTATGTTAGCCGGGAGAAGATAGTTTTTTTAATATGATTTTTGACACTTGTAAATAATTTTAATTGATCTTGGTTGGTGCCTTTGCTTGTACATACAATTTTTAGTTTTCTAAAATGTAGCGCGCCTGTTAAGACTGAAATAAAGGAGTCGTCTTAAATAGAAGTGGCACGGAGTATTTTTCTTTTGTTGTTTATGAAAAATGTGTGACCCTCCCCCGTCTGCGAACAAATAAGGTTTGATCCTCCCTAATTTCTAAATATTTTACTGATGCCTCCCCCCACCCCACCCTCCACCACTCCCGCAATTAAAAGTGTACCTTCTCTTAGCCTCCCACGCAGTCGTTTTTAGGGGTCTCGTATTTCACCTCCTCCTCACTAACTGGCTAGGATGCCCACGAGTCAGACAATTGGAAAGGAATGTTGGCTTCGGGTAAGCAGGCGTTAGTGGAGAGGAGGTGAAATACGAGTCCCCTAAAAACGATTGCTTGGGAGGCTAATCTCTTGGCAAATTCAATTATTTTGTAGTGTGACCTACTGTTGCAGGTCATCAAAAGACGTCTGCAATCGAGCACGTTTTGGTAAGAACCTGTGAAGTTTGTTAATTTGGTATTCATTTATGGACAGATCTATGGGTAAGTATCACGTTCGACGATCTAAGATTCTATTAAGTCATAATATGTTTTAATTGTTGCTTCAAGTTGGGACTGCGAATCAGAGGACTCCCAGACAATGAGCGGCAGAAATCGAGCCTACCAGACAATCTGTTTGTGTACTCCCTTTGTTATTTTATAGTAAATGTGTGAGATTTACCGTATTTTTAATGATCTAGCGACGAATCGCTAAATATATGTATTCAACAACGCTAGATAAAAGTTAAATTGCCTTACCTGGGGTGTACTGTCGTCCTTTTGCCTCACTGGGTGGTATTTAAGCAATCTTATCGGGTTTTGTTTTTTGTGCCTCCGTTTCTTATGAGGCACAGTCGGCGGCGAAATAAAAACCCGACAAAATCTCTTAAATATCACTACTGAGGCAAAAGGACGACAGTATACCACAGGTAACGCAATTTAACTTTTATTTAGCACTCTTTAATGCATATATTTAAGGCGATTCGTCGCCAGATAATGAAAAATACGGTAAATCCCATATTTCCTATGAAACAAAAAAGAGTTACACAAACAAATTGCCTTGTCTGGGCGCGCTGTGTGCGAATGAGTTCGTTCATGAAAATGAGAATTGCAAAGAGTTCCGTGCTAGTCAGCCATTTTTCTTTGTGAGACAGAAAATCCAGGACTCAGAGAGAAATTTGGAAATTCAGCTTTCCAGAGAGCACCACAATTTCGAGTTTAGCTCGAGAAACTCTACAACTCACTAACATATCAACAGCAAGGGGAGAGGGTAGGAGACTGCTCTGTGAAACCTTAGGTTTTGGTACATAACACCTTGAATTATAACTTGGCGTCTTTAATCTCCGGCTGAATGCTGAACACACCGGTTTAATTACGTGCAGAGGGTACCAAATGCACTCTAAGAATTACAAGAAAGCTCTACTTATTAAACTTCAAAAAAGTATCGAAAAAAGGATTTTGGTAAAAGAGATGACTAGTGACAAACTTCATTCCGTGATGTAACAAGCAAGGCTGATACGGGTGAACAACATTATCTTATAACCGGCTCTTTGATCAGAGCACAAAGACCTAGCAAAAAAACTCAGCCCTCCCCCACCCCAACCCCCACTCCCCCCTCCCCCCAATCTAGAAAACTCAGACCCCCCCTCAAAACTATACAGTTTCAGCGTACTGAACGACGACAATTCTTTTTAACCACGTTTGTTAGTTTGAGTGTGATCTGAGTTGTGCAGATTTTGGCGATCTGAGCTTTCTAGGTCTTGTGATAATCAAAGAGCCGATTATAATGCAATGTTGTTACTTTCCGAGAAATGTAGGGTGTAACATTTCAACGTATGGAACGACGAAAAATTCATTTTACCCACGTTTATTTTGCTTTTGAAATTTTTTAGTTTTTAAGAGGGTCTGAGTTTTCCATATTGGAGGGGGGGGGGGGGGGGGGGGGGGGTCTGAGTTTTCTAAAAACCTAGGCTGATACTACGTGGAGAAAGTTGAATTGGGAGACACCAACATGACCGAAACTCGATAAAGTACGGCTGCATGCGCAACCATGGGCAGCTGTTTCGTCCTTATTGGGACTCGTCAGCATGGTGTAGTAGATTTAAAAGACGCCAGCTTCAATGCGAGCGCCAATAAATAGCACAATGAACCCGTTCACAATATCAAGTTCCGTACCTTGGACTCTATTGCCATCCAAGCCACGCGTTTCTTTGCGAGACGCTATCGTGACACTTGGATTCCTTGCTATCCGGGCCGCGTGGCGTGGCAACGGCTCGGATGGCAAGAGAGTCCAAGGTACGGAACTTGATATCGAGATGGGGTTCATTGTGTGGCGTCTTTAATTTTAAATCTGCTACACCATGGTGACGAGTCCGAAGAGGGACAAAATAGTTGTCCATATTATTTTTAAAAAATTGTCTAATTTGTGTACAGTATGGCTTGCTGCTATTAGCTCTTCGCTATTTGCAAGCCAGCCTACTAATAACTTAAGTGTCTGATTTAAATAAATAAAACTTGACAACTTCTGGTTACCCTCGATCGCTATGACAAGCCACACAGCACAATGATCGCCGCCGGGTTAAGTCCCAATTATTCTCGTTGTAAATATCATAACACATGTAATTACAACTGAAATGGCTTTACTGAGTGAAACCCATCAAATTTATAGCTGTTCGTTCTATTTCGAGACCATTACTTGATTCAGATTCAGTGGATTTCATAATCTGCCTCGCGCAACAAAGTATTTTTCAATAGATTTTAGCGCATTAATCACACGAACAAGTTACAATTTCCACGCACCGACATTAGTCACCTCCGCTTCTCACAAAATGCGTTATTCTTTGTACAAAATCACTGCTTTTGACGAAGAAACAACTTTAAAACATACATTTTTTCCTAGCGCTTGAATTGTTTGCCTTCAGTCGATCCCACAATCTGTTGCGCATAATCGAGTACTGTTCTTAGTGACATTAGTTTCTGAAGATCCGGAAATGTTTGTTTACTGTTACAACAAAAGAATTGCGCAAGTTAGATGCCTTGTGACGTAAGTTAACTCAAGTTAATGCATTCAATATTTATCAGCGTCACATTTTTTTTCAGTGTTAAAATCAACCTTCAGTACAACAAGGCAACAAAGTTTCGTTTTTGTTTCCATAGTATAAAGCTTAATACTCTAGAATGGGAACGTTTGCAGATTATTCACTGGTGATACGGAGGATTATTTCCCTGCTTTTTTTACTTGTCGCACGACGGGTGGATGGCGCAAGTCTTGGAGGAAATATACAGGTCAATACGAGTCTTACAATAAACGGTTCTCCGTATGTTGTAACTGAAGATGTTGTTGTGGATGGTAACGCCACCCTGACCATCCAGCCTGGTGTAGAATTGCAATTTCAAGCTGGACTTACATTCCAAGTCAACGGTTCGCTACAAGCGAAAGGAAGCGCAGACAAGAAAATAGTGTTCAGGAAAATTCCTTCGAACAAAACTGTTAATGTGGATGATTTGAATGTTACCTCACCTTACAACGATGGCATTCGTCTTAGCGGCGGGAAAAATTACCGCGTTGGTCGGCTTGAGATTTTCCTGAGAGGAAGTTGGGGAACTGTTTGTAACGATTGGTTTGATATGAAAGATGCTCAGGTAGGTCTGTTATCATTGTTAAAACTCTCCTTAGGTTTAAATGGCTAATCACTCGAGCTGATAAGGAGAAGAAACGAATTGATCAATCGTAAACGAGCCAACGGAAGCAAGAAGCCTGCGACATGTTAAAGACCGACGCGGGAGTGTCGGGAGTGGAAGCAAGAATTAACTAGCGGGCATTTTGCTCACGCGGACTTTCTTTTGGGTTGTCAAGCAGTTGGGGAGAGATTGCGTGACGAGCCAAAGAAAAGCCAGAAAGCAGGACAATACTTTGAAGGCGTACATTTGAAGAGATTCGTTTCTGGTTCACTCAAGATCTGATAAACAAACACGTTGTTATATTTCTGAGGTTGTTTTAGACAATGTATTACCGTACTCGTGTTTTAGTTATAATCCCCGACTGATAACTGCCGCATCTAGGAATGCGGCGCCTATTAGTATTTTTACCCTCAGATCCGGCGCTTATTCGTGGCGGGCGGCTTTTAATAAAGCAAATACGGTACATCGGTTTCCACTCTCGCACTGGTCTATTCATGGGCTCCTGTCTCCACTTAAGGAGTCTTCAGGCTTTGACTGAAGCGCAGAGGTGAGGGATAGTGATGAAAAAATAGCGGGCGTTTGGAATTTTATTAGTTGTAGTTTTTATATTTGAAAAGGGTCAAACGCTTTGAATAAAAGATTCCGCCAAAGGTTTTGAAAACCTGCAGGGAGGTATCATACGGGGAAAATTTTGTCGAGGGAAAGGGGAGAGGTGGGGGGGGGGGGGGGGGGAGCTGAGCGTTATTTGTTTGAATGAAACTTATATGTCACTGATGCAACGAGATTTTTTTCTTGACTCAATGTTCATTCATCATCGTCGTTAAACACAAAAAGACATGAGATTCACTGTGGAGTGATCATTTCGCCGCACCCCCAATCCTTCACATAATTTTTTTTCCTGTCTTATTGATATATGGCCCTTTAATGTTAATTATGACGATGCTACTGCTGGAACGGATCTAGGGTTTATAGAAAGGGAATTGGAATAACGACGCCGAAGGCAGGGGCATCTAAGGGGTCCGGTGGCATGCTCGCCCGGAAAGTTTTGAAATGATAGTCCTCGGAAATACGTTTCCATCGTTCTTAGAGGCAAACCACAGGTCAGTGTTTGAATTGCTTTAATTTCAATTCAAATCAGCGTAGTTTTCGTAGTTAGAAAAGTAGGTGATATATGATCGAAACAGATAAGTTAAGACATTGAAGTACAAATTGAAGTACAAATTTTCAGCCCCGCACCCCAGCCATCCCGCCCCGTACGATTATGGACGTATCGTTAGCTCCCCAGGTAACTCTTATGACATTGCGTGTACTTCCATGAGTTCCGACTAAATGCTGATAATTTCCACTGTTTACTTTAACTCTTTTAAACTTTCTCTCTTGGCAAACTGTACGCACTTTCAGTCAGTTTTCTCTGTCTTTTTTCAAGAAGTCTTGCCAATAAAATAAGCAAAGTCTTTTCAATCTCATTCTCTCTTTGTTAACGCGCACCAATTCTCTTCAACCCGCAGAGATCTTAACTCTGCTCACGACCAATCAGATTTGAGTAATTATGTTCAGTATACTATAATTTTCTGAACAGAGTGCATAGATGTATCTTCTGTTCATCACAGGTCGCCTGCAGGCAGCTTGGTTTCCTTGGCGCCAATAGATATTACACTCATGGCAGAGGAACCGGACCTATTTGGTTGGACGACCTGAGTTGTCAGGGGACTGAGAAGAGCTTGCTGGAATGCAAGCATCGAGGCATTGGTAATGAGAATTGCGGTGAGTTAAGTGGAACGGGATGACGTGGGATTGATGGGTGTGGGGGTGGGGGGGGGGGGGAGTCAAAACTTCCCGCTTCCCATACCCTGTTGTCCCGCATATCATACCTCTCCCAACTCCCATCCTATATCGTGTGGCTTCCGCTCCCGTTAAATCACCTCCCTCACTCATCCAGCCCAACTCCCCTTCCCTCTCCTGCCTCCCTTACCCTCTCTCCGATATTTTTCCAGTCCATTCCACCCCCTCCCCCCTCTCCACGGTGGAGGGTGAGAATTGGTCAATTTTGTCAATTTTGGAAGCATAATCTGAGGATTCTAAAACTAATTTGCTTTCAACAAGTTAATAAGGGTCCCTTCGGTGGTTACCGGAGCTCAGATGACAGGAAAGCCTGGAAACAGCAGCAGCAACAATGACAACAACAATAACCACAGAAACGAATTAAACAAACAAGTCCACGAGACCAATGCAAGAACCTTGTGGGAAAGTTATTTTTTCCCAAGTTTTCGTCGCAGGTTTCAATGCTTAGGTCTTCCTGGTATTTGAATTCGTTATATTCCATATTCCAGTCCACAATAAAGGGAAACACTGTCTTAATTTCTTGCCTGGTTTGGTCCCATGAATTTTCCTGTCCTCCCTAAAATGTTGCTTATCCGTCTCTTTTCTTCTGCTTTCTTGTCTTTCTCGATTAGGTCATTGGGAAGACATTGGAGTAGAATGTCACAGCCTGATGAAATTTTTGACAAGCAAAGTGTATTGGAAAGGAATGGAGTTTACTGCCTCAAGCAAGCCTCCAGCTCTTCATTATGTGGTGATATCAGATGCGTATGAAGCAATAAGAGCCAATAGATTCCTTCCCGACCTTCACCACGCGACAATTGAAAATTCTTTATATGGACTGAGGTCGGACAATATGAGCTCTCCACTGACCATTAGTGACAGCCGCTTCACAGGCAGCAAGCTCGCTGGAATTGAAATTAAAAGTAGACTTGTCCAAACGAAGATTTTGAACACTGTAGTGGAAACTACAACCCACGGAAACGGAATGAGTTATGTTGGAATAGTGCCTGATTCAACAGATTTCTGTTCAACGAATACTAGTCATATTGCATTTCCAATCACTTTGCAAGCAGTGGCGGAATCAAGAACGAGTGTGGATTGCTTCAAAGTAAGAGACGTCGAGCGCTTTTCAATAGACCATTTTACAGTTCTTTGCTCAGTACCCTGGCCTTCGATTGAATGCGAGGCTAGGGGTGCCCTTGTTTTGATACAAACCTACCTGCTTTTCTTATGGAAATTAGGCCGATTAAATACTAGTAAGCATAAGAAAAACATTATTTATATAAGAAACGTAGGTAGGTTTGTATTAAAACAAGTTCACCCCCAGCCTCGCTTTCACCAACAACTGTAAAATGGTCTATTGAGTATCGTAAAACCAAAACCAAAGCAATTACTCTGGTATCACAACAGAAGTGAGCAGTGCAATGAGTTAATCAGAATGCAAAGCAATTACATGTAGCCGGCGAAAAGCGCGGAAAATGCGCGGGTGTAAGGGTCGATTGAGTTTGGTTTAGCTTCTCACTAGTTAAGAAAGTGGCGCGAGTTTAGCCAACCAATCACAGAGTGAAACGAGAATTACTTTCGACACTCTTTAGCTTGTATGTATGTTTTCCCAATGTAGGTCATGTGATGTTACCCTGGAGAACTGTTTCTTTGAAATTTTGTCTTATGTACGTGCATATCAGTGTGAGAATGAATATATGAAAATCATATATTTGAACTGTGAATTAAAGAATGAATATGTGAATGATCATCGCAGTTATGAGCAGTAGGCTTTATTTTCACTACTGCTTAAGTAGTGTTCATAACTGCGATGATCATTTACATATTCATTCACGTGCATATGTGGAAATAATTCATGAAAAGACAAAAGGAAAATCCCTTTGGGAATATCACTTGACCTACATTGGGAAAACAAAAAGACAAGCTAAAGAGGTGTATTGAAAACCGCTCTAAAGAATGCAATCAGGAACACAGAGTGTTTTCACTGACTGAGTGTCGTAAAACCAAAAGAAAAGTAGTTACTCTGACCAATCACAACAGACCAAAACAGCGCAGTGAGCCAATCAGAATTCGAAGCAATTACATGTAGCCGGCGTAAGGCGCGGGAAATTGCGCGGGTGCGGTGTGGTTTTAGTTTTGCTTCTTATTCGCTGAGAAAGTGGTGCGAGTTTTTCTGGCCAATCACAGAGCAGAGAAATGCAAAAACAAAGCAAACGCAATTTACTTTCGACACTCAGTTCAAAACGCTCTATCTAGAGCTGTTTTTAACTGAGTGTCGTAAAACGAAAACCAAAGCAATTTCTCTGACCAATCACAACAGACACAAACAGCGCAATTAACCAATCAGAATACAAAGCAATTACATGTAGCCGACGTCGAGCGCGGAAAAACGAGTGTGAACAATTCAGGCTTTGGTGTTGTTTCTCATTGGTTGAC
Source organism: Pachyseris speciosa (assembly GCA_016490735.1). NCBI lineage: Eukaryota > Metazoa > Cnidaria > Anthozoa > Scleractinia > Pachyseridae > Pachyseris > Pachyseris speciosa. Next base: position 952,188 of record JAEMWC010000132.1, read on the forward strand.
AAAGTGACGCGAGTTTTGCCAACCAATCGCAGAGGCGAAGTAAAACAAAACTAAAGCAAACGAGAATTACTTTGGACACTCAATTGAAAACTGCCTTATAAACATTAACTGGTCGATGATTTTATTTCTCCCACTTACGGTGTAAAACGAGTTAAATTAGGATAAACTACGGTTTATTTAGTTCATCGGTCGATCGCTTGGGAAATGTGGAGAATTGTGTTTGCTCTTCAAGAAAAAAAGGCAAAAATAATAAAAGAAATGAAACGAAAAGTAGACGAGCGTTACAAAGTGTAATACTGAGATCGGGTCACGCTCTAGATCTTGGGTTTATGATGGGTAACCAAAATAAAATGGCGCGAAATTCCAAAAGTTTATATAGAAATTCAAAGTTTTTAAAATAACTCTTCCTGATTTGAAATATTTTGGGCGGACTCTCTCTTCGAAAATTCTAACTTATGACTTCAAAGGTACAATACATCGAATTTGGAGTGAACAGATGTTCTCGACTTTTATATGAGTATGATTTGAGTATGATTTCATGCTTAGAACAATGAAACGAGATAAAACCATAGCCGTCCAATTGAGCAACACCTTTCGTTACATTGATGATTTATTCAGCGTCAACAATGAGAATTTCGGAAATTACATCAGCGCTATTTACCCGTCGGAACTGGAACTAAAGGACACTTCCTTGACATCAAATGAAGTTTGTTATCTAGACACAAGAATAAGGAATGGTGATAAAAACACTCCTTTTCATCTCAGTGTCTACGATAAGAGGGATGACTTCTCATTTCGGATTGTCAATTTTCCTCACATGGACAGCAACATACCGCCAGTCCGGCCTATGGTGTTTTCATATCTCAATTAGTGAGATATGCTCGACTTTGCACATCGAAATTGGATTTTATTGATAGACTTCACCGACTTTCATCACATCTCCTTCACCAAGGCTTCAAATCTACGCTGCTTCGTAAATCGTTGACTAAATTCTTGAAACGCCACGGTGCTATCGTTGAGAAGAATGGTGCTACACTACAGGAGATGAGATTAGCAATCCAGAGATGAGATTATATCCTTTATATTATCCTGAGGCCCAAATCTGAGATCTTTGTTGCTTTCATTCGTTACATTTTAATGCAAGTGTGCGCGCGCAATTTTCCCGAAGTTGTGCACGTGCTTGCTTATTCATATAGTTCACGCGTGCTTCGTTCGTTATTTAAGGTACTCCTTTTATTTTACGTTGTTTTCCTTGCTAATATGTATTGTCAATAACTGTGCTCACAGTGTGGGTGGCTCCTCCTAAAATGTTCTGCAATTGGTATAGGATTTGATGGTGCCGAAACCAATTGTGGAATTGCACACATTTTAGGTATCCTACTGATGAACAGTTATTACATGCAGATATTTTTAGAAGCAACATTTGTTTGCGGTCTGTCACCTTTGAATTGATATGTTTAGAAACTTATTTTCCCTATTACATTCTACCATACATTACAAGGAAAAAAGAGAATATAAGATGAAAAGCACATTTAAGGATGGAATTTCAGATAATTACTACAACGGTATCCAAATTTATATATCTTTTGGCGTCTTTGAAGTCATGTTAAGTTTTTGCTTCGATTCAGGAAGACTTAAGTAGCTTTGAATGTCAATACAAACTTTTAAATTTGTCTCCATTTTGCTGTGATTGCTAAAGGTGCATTCAAGAGGGGGAACCGGTCTATTTTCGCCAGTAATAGGGCTTTTAAAATCATAACCAAGGTAAACTCCAGTTCTCAAACGTTGCTCAATGCTTTGCAAATTCTCTTTGCAGATTATCAGAACTCATCCAGGACGCCAGTTGACGGTACATTACCAATCGATTATGGGAGAAAAGTTTGAACTCGACTTCTACGATGATGATACAGAAAACGGTACTATACTCAGTAACGTGACCCAATGGACAGGAGTCAATCAAGCGGTCACGCCAGTCACCAGCTCTGGTCACGCAATCTACATGAGATTTCGTTACAGTGGCTGGAAGGGGGCCAGTATAAAATTCACAGTCACGGATGACAGTGGTAAGAAAAATGTTTGAATTAAAAGGAAGTTTACTTTTCATTAGAAAAGCGCTTAGAGCGAAGAGTGGTACGGGAGGAAGGACCTGGATTCAACTCCAGACTGTGGACCACAAACTTTGGTCTTGTGTAAAGGGGAGATGTCATGGTTATTTTTGTTTTGCAGGTCTTATTAGAATCAGGTGCCCTCAAGTACCATTGCTCAAAACCAAAACGCCCCTAAAACACCAAGAGAAAGATATCAAGCTGTTTTCTCAAAGGGGAAGCAAACCATAATCTATTTAACAATAAGATTATGAACTCGAGATTTCTATCGCGAAATCGAGAGCGAATAATATAATTGTTTCAGTATAAATCTACTAGCCGTTCAAAACTAAACGAGTTAATTATCGAATCCTCCTTGCAGACACTTCGAAAACGCGAAGATGCGGCCGCCATTTTGGTGACAATCGCTACTCACTATCTATCACAGAATGGATAGCGAGTAGCGTAGCCAATCAAAGAACGACATTCGTGATCGAACGCTAGTAGATTTATACTAACACAGAATAGATAGCGAGTAGCAAAGCCAATCAAAGAATGGCATTCGTGATGGAACGCTAGCAGATTTATAATTGAAAAAGTTGGCCTGAGTTTTTCAAGTTGCAATAAATTTCAGTCCTTGCCATCTTAAGCCAAAGATGCTTATTTATAGATTTGCTAAGTTGTTAAAATAGTTTTAAACAAAACGGAACCATTGTTTTAGGGTTTTCTTTTCTTCCAATGTCTTCTTCAGCTTTTCAAAGTAATGTTGAAAACTCGTGACGAGGCTCATTTAAAATAAATTGTCAGACCATGCTGACTGTGTGCTCAACTTCAGCTGGAGTTCAGATAATCGCGTCATTGGGTCATGAACCGTTGGCCTTGTCTCCTTCATATCTACATCTGAAACCCGAACGGGACGTAAAAGAACTCGCACACTCTTCGCAAGGTCATGGAATAGAGCTGGGTGGAAGCTAGGCGATGGGTGACCACCTGTCTGCGGAAAAGTCATGGCTGTCGGCTCAAAGGAAAGGAAATGAAGGAAACTTAACACCGTTACCAGAACGTCCTGATCATACACAATCAAACCCGATTAAGAAGAGAATCAGCAGTTCTCTGGGTTCGATTTCCGCCGCTCACGCGGCTCAGCGGCTGCTAATGGATTCTCACGTTCCCTTGAACGCTCATTTTCGAGAGTTGGAGCGAAAATATGGGGTCAAATTTCTTCCTAAAGGAGAGACGCGCCTAAAGTTGATTTTTAATAATAATAATAATAATAATGATAATAATAATAATAATAATAATAATAATAAACATCGCGATTTTTTATTTCAGACTCTTTCAGATCGATAGGGATTTCTGAATCTGGTGACTGATTTGATTTCACCTTTCTTGCGGCTCGTAATCCCTTTTTCTTTAGCTGTTAATTTGAGCTCATCACTACAGTCGTCATGATCAATGTACCAGTTCAATTTTCAAGTGCACACCTATGTATATTTTACTTTCTACTTCACTTCCCTCCTCGGCTGGCTGAAGCTAACCGTGGCCGTTGTGTGAAATCTTTTCTCCGTCGTTTATTGTTTTTATTTTCTATTCTTTGATATTGTCAAGTTAATCTATTTGTGTGAATAAATTGTTTGCTTTTGTAAATACGTGGAGAACATTTATGGTGGTATACGAGTGGGTTTTCTTCTCGCCAGACGGGTCAGTAGGAATGTTACGTATAACTCTGATTATTTTCTTCTCATTATTTTAGCGGGGAGTCTGTAAACTAGCTTTGTAAACCAAGGGTTGTCAATTTCTTTCTTTCTTTTTTTTGAAATATATTTTCCAGATTTGTCCACCATCGTGATTTCCAACTGCTCATTCAATGATAACCGAGGAAAAGGTATGGAATTAAAGGACATCACAGCGAAAATCACCATCTCAACCACTACTGTATTCCGGAACAAAGCCGATGGCCTATCGGCCGAGCGGATCCTGGGGACAATGTCAACTTCCAATACACACTTTATAGACAACAGCGCCCACGGCTTTGCAATCCTGAACAGCAGTCTCATGTCGTGTAATCTTCATCAGGTGTCCATCAAAGGGAATTCACATAATGGGTTATACTTTCAGCGTGTTGCTCTTAAAAGCAATGTTTCGGATTCGACATTTGGCGGAAATGCTCTCCACGGATTTACACTGTATAATGGAGCCGGGGCTATAGAATTCCGAAACATGACTGCAGTGTCAAATACGCAAAGTGGAGTAAGGTTTTACGATGGCAAAACTTCATCTAAGTTTTTTTTCTCTAATATGACACATAATGGCGAAGATGGGTGTTGTATGTCAAACCAGGGAGGCACTCATCAGTTCTTTAACTGCAGAGCAATTAACAATGCGAGACACGGCATCAGCTTGGTTGATGTGAATCACCACCAATTCATTGACTTTGTTCTGGTAGACAGCATTGTAAAAGGCAATACACAATATGGACTCAAACTAGGCCCAGAGTGCCGGTACTGGAGCGAGTCAGCGGCCAACGTTACCATGACAATAAACAATAACCAAATTTACCGAAACAGCAAAGGTGGAATCTTCCTGGCCCCAGACTCCTGCAGATGGACTAGTTATGCACGTAGGCCGAGAAAAATCAAAGCTACCGTGAAGGGGAACCATTTTGAGGACAACAAAGTTAATGCATTTTACGTGCACTGCACGAGTTTTCTTGGTTTGGAAGCAGTTATAGACTTAAACAAGTTTATAAACAACGCAGATAAAGTTCTTACGTTGATAGATGACAACAGTTGTGGCTCAAATTACAAAAGCAATGCAGTACACTTTGACATCAGAAGGAACAACTTCACAAGAAACCGCGCTGAAAATATTTTGTTCATCAACTACGGCTTATTTCCTGACACGAGTTCAGCCACAATAGCAAACAATACGTTTGAGGATAACGAAGCCGCTAAAAGAGATTTGTTTCCCAACCATTTTCATCGCACGACATCTCGCGCCATTATTGTCCTCAAAGAAGGGAGCTTCACTTTGCGAGGAAACGTTTTTGAAAACCCTAATTACGATTTACAGATCACCACCTTGCGCCACAATCACAGACAAGTAATTGACGCTAAGTTTAACTGGTGGGGGACAGAAAAGGAATGTGAAATCGTTGAAAAAATATTTGACTTTCGTCACAGAGTTCAACTTTCTCCAGTAGAGTTCTTCCCTTATTTTCTCTCCTCCAACAAGTCACGTTTCGTGGATTCAAACATTTCAAGACCATCCTGTTTCTTTAAAAAGGGAAGTATTGGTGGAATCGTGGATAGACCGTTGGCCTTGTCAAGCGTTATCTCGCCGTATGAGGTGCGAGATGATATCATTATTCTTACGAACGGATCTCTTAGTGTACCGAAAAATGTCACACTGCTTTTTCCACCAAGGTTGGTAAATTTTTTAACCGTATCAATGTTTATTTTATTTACTGAGACTCTGTGATCGAGCCTTTTGGGTGTAGCACTTCAAGCTTTCAATTAATGTAGATTTAGCCAAGCCTAAATGCGGAGCTCCACGATTATTAATTTTTTTTACTGGTATTGAGCAACACCGCATGGCTTTCCTTGCGCCAATATTTTATGTTTAGAGCATCGTTGGACAAGCATGTTTGAAGGTTTAGCCACCTCTCTCAATAGTGCATTAAATGACTTTCCATGTTTGATCAAACATGTTCATCCAAAATTTCGCATTACGAACAAATTTTTGATCGTTTAGCCACCCCAACAAACAAATCGTGCACAAACGGTAAAAAGCAACCAAATGAACCACATAACGAGGAAAATTTCGGCGATAATACACAAAAATAAGTTTTTGGGCTCACTTGGTTCGGTGTTTGGTCAAACATTACTATGCGTTTAGCCACCAAACGTTATGTGTGACAAACACGTTGTTGGATGAAAATATTTGATCTTTTACCCGGGGCTTAACAAACATATTTCGTAGTAAGTTAAGCTTAGACATAAGCTTAAATGTCGTAGAAAAGAGAAAAAAGGAAAACAATCCTGATAATTTGGATAGGTAATCGCATGGGGATGAGTAAAATTAAGGATTAATGTCACTTGTGTTTTCAGAAATTTATTGAATTTGCCCTCGTCGAGCAAAACATAAGTGATACTTTATGAGGACTCATTGCTATTACGAGTGAATAACATAAGGGCGAATGTTTCTTTCAGTTCTTAACACTGTAGAAACACAGACGTCGAAAAACCTGTACAGTCAGAATTAACCTCTCGTTCGCTTGGGAGCAAAACAACAAACAAACAATTCGACTAGCTACTTCTTTGTGTCCAAAACGAGTAGATTGTTGTTTATATCCATCCGAGACAAAAATACAAGTTTCCTTCCTGAACAAAAGCAACAACGACTAAACCATATGGTAAGCTTCAATTTATTTAAGTTACCTGTGTTGTCGAGCTTTCAACCACTTGAAAATACGCATCGATCCACTTTAGTAAAAACACGCATCTACAAAAATAGCAAACGGTTTGTCCAAAGAAAGAACTTCTTCCACCAAGTTTCAGTTACTCGTTCCTGCCATTAATGCCGGTGACTTAATTGTTAAGGTGGCTGGTACCAGTTTTCAGCTTTTTCACGACGTGAACTTTGAGAGAAAAGAGCACAAAGGCAAACCGAAGCCGTAAGGAAACTTTTGCAAGATTAAATTATACATTTAGTCCCGTTGACCGAAAATAACTATTATTACGTCATCAGCTGTTACCATGGCAACGTTACTTGAGGGTTATTCAGAGCTGCGGTGACCCCCAATTTTTTTTCACGTGATTACTTTTGCTATTTGAAAAGGAAACTACAAAATGTTTTTAAAAATTTTCTATCAAGCGGATTTTTTTTTAAACGCGAGAAAAGGCAATTTATGAATAGTGTAAAATTTCTCTGATAGAATTTTCTTGAATTTTGTGTGACGTTTGCTCTTCACAAGACAAAAATGTTCAAACAATAAAAAGAGGGGGTCACCGGGATCGCTTTCTTGCAAAAACCTTCGTGAGTTGAGCAATTTCCACGCGAGTTTTCGCGCAGTTCAAAATCTGGATTCTAAAACATCGCTATTTGCTCATGCGCTCTGCTGACTGCCGCTAACCATTACGCGTACACGCGCGGGCACCTACCGTAGCCTTGTTTGCAGTCCACGAGCTGAGTTGAATTTAATAGTCCACAGTTGTTGCTTTTACTGTTTTGCCGAGCGTTTGGGCTCACTTAAAACAATTTCTCCACAACTTGTGGCATGACTAAGCATGTTTATGTTAAATAACACCAAGCGAAAGCGTGGAATTGACTAAATTGCTCGCAGAACACCTGAGAACACATGTCAACTGCGTGATGCAATTCTGACACAAGTGCAGAAATGATTCGCGGCAAACAACAGATGGTGAGGCATAGAAATAATAGAATGTTGAGATTTATGACCTGTAAGTAACATTGAATTGCTATCCCACTTTTGCAGTTTTACAATTACTTTCCGGCTCCTTATTCTCCCGGTTTCCGACACGATCTATCGCAGTAGAGGTGAGAATTATCTCTTTGGAACTTTAATATGCATTATTATCAATATACGCGGCCAAATAGAAAATCGGCCTCTTCGAAACACACGCTCAACGGGCCGCAAAAGACTGAGAGCGGGCTGCTAATGCATTATCAGCCCTACAGCTGATTGGTTCTTGCTTCATCATCCGATGGATTTTAACCAATTAGAGTAAGCCTAGTGTTGACGCGGGAAAACCATTCATTTGCGAAACTCCGGTTTTGAACTGCAGTTTTTTCAGTCGTCGAATCGTCTTCGAGCGAAAACTGAACTAATGGAAGAAATTAGCAGTCAAAACTCAGATTTGGGCCTAGAAGATTTGGACAAGTTAGCAGCAAAAAAGGTCAGGCGGAAAATACAAAGAGAGCCACTTCGTGGGGGATCAAAAAATTCGAGAAATGGTGCGACAAACGAAAGCTGAAAGTTGACTTCCATTGTGTAACACCGGTTGAGTTAAATGAATTACTGCGGAAATTCTACGCTGAAGTTAAATCGGATTTGTGTTTGGTATTATTGTGTTTGTCGCATTCTTGATATCATTTGGCCTTGTTTATTGATAATAATGATAATGACATGACTTTTTGCGGGAATATTGTTTATTTGCGCCCTTGTAGTGTCATTTGCGGCCCGAGCGCAAATGACACTACAGGGGCGCAAATAAACAATATTCCCGAAAAAAGTCATGTTATTCCCTTATTATCAATCTCCAGAAACAAATTAACTTAAGTCGATTGAGCACATACGGCCTCAGATAAAGACGAATTTCTATTAGAAGAGGACAAACGCAGCCTTGCTAGAAGAAAGCCCCGCGCCGCCATATTTGTTTTTGTTAACCGGTTCTTCAAATCTCGCGCGTATAAAGTGTAACGCGCGCGCTAGTGGCCAGACTCTCCACGCGAGTAAAACCGGTACCAGCCACCTTAAGTGAACTTTCTTGGTGAGCTCCAAGATGCGGTGGTAAAGTGAACAAGCCCTTGAAGCGATAATTCATTTTGTGTTTCAACCACACAATCCGAGCGCCATACAAGTGGATCCAAAATTTAAGAATTTCCAGAGAAAAATCATTTCCATTTTATCAGTTGAAAATTCACCTTCCGGAGTATCTTTTTAATAGTTCTTGATTTTTATGCCTTTTACGCGAATTAAAGGACAGAACTTCGAAGTTTTGCTCAAAAAAGTTGTTTTGCTCAAAATGAAGAAACCAACTGAATGTGAAATCTCGAGCCGCAGAAAGCGCGCGAAAAATGAAGCCTCGTTTTGGCTTGGGTGTCTCGTTTTGGTTAAGTTAACCTGACTTGAGCCTGCGATCCAATCAAAAACCATTACCTGGTCAGCGGTCAACTTCAAAACAACGGCTGACCTCGATGAGCTCTAAACTTGAGCCTGCGATATGGTCACGTGATACTGGTCAGCGGAAACCTTGTTTTGACAGCTGTCAATTGGCCATGACACGGATGCCCCATATCAAAGATGTACGCTGTAAACTAGGCGATCAGTTGGAGTATGGCCGCCATGTTGGCCTCCATGTTAGATTATTATGATTATTATTATTAGGATATTATTAATTATTGGGCTACCTCGTCGTTGCCGTCGTGCGCGCCCGCGAGCAATACCGTTAGCCGTTTTTACCATGAGAAAAGCAGTTGACGGGTTTCTATAAGTATTGTGCTCCGCTTGGCGGCCCTTCGGGCCGCCGGAGCTCCGCTATGATTTAAGTAGTCCGAGTCAGGTTTTCTAATATTTACTTCATTTTCCGAGACAAGAAAGTGGTTGAGCAATGGTTTGTTTTACCACGATCGTAAACTTTGCGTGAGCCCTAACAGTTTTGCACACGATTTCAAGTGCACCTGCAAAATAACATTTAGGAAAACTTGAAAAACTTTGGATATAGTAATGGTTGATGTGACGTATCTTTTTTCTTTAATTAATATGGTGAACAAGCAAGGCAATTGGTATCATTAAGCAGTTAGCGGTGATGTTAGAGGGTATTTTTAGACGTTGTCAATCGGATATTTGAGTAATCGTTTATTGTCAGAAGATTGTAGAAGGTGACATAAGTAAATGGATATAAAAAATAATAAGCGAGAGAGCGAACGAAGGAACGAACAAATGAACAAATGAATGAAGGAAAAAAGAAATTAAGGAATGAATAAATAAATAAATAATATTTGATCTATAAAAAATGGACTTATCAGTTGTTCTAGAGAAGTTTCAGATGAAATGCTAAGAGAAAACTTCGTCAATTACATTTTGTTTTAAAACATGGGATTGAATTAGTATGCAGTAAGTAAATTGCGTTTTCTATCACTAGCATACTATTAAGTTTTACTATTTATTTATTTTTTTGCTATTTAGGTCTGCAATGTTTGTACAAGGGACGCTTCTCGTCGATGGAGACAAAAGCGAAAAAGTAAAGTTTAAGAAACAGGATTACAATGGTGCATTCCGTCTCTTCGGAGGGTCGGGTCCCTGGGAGGGCATACTGGAATTTTGGTTGAATAAGACTTGGATGCCTGTGTGTTTGCCGTATTACAGATCATTTACTGTGGAAGGAAAAATAATTTGCCAGCAACTCAATCTGTACTATCAATGGTAATATTTTAGGACATCCTGGCATTTGTATGGCTAAGTTTAAGTAAAGGACAAAAAATCTT
>JAEMWC010000132.1:965000-1052500 GCA_016490735.1 Pachyseris speciosa
CTCGTTTGCTGTCAGTATGGCCAGTCCTGATGTCTACAAAATCTTTCACCTCTGCTCAAGAAACATTACTCTTCTACCTGCGAACCAAGTGTATCACTTCATGTTAGAGACAGATGATGCCCTGCAGCAAACTTGTCAGCACGTCATGGAGACAGAAAGAGGATACAAGCTGGTGATTCAACTGTATTACTTTTCACATAATTATTATTATTATTATTATTATTCTCATTTCATGGAAATATACGATGGCGTAAATATGTCGGCTGGGTCTCCATGGAAGATGGAGCGTTCTGCATGGCAGAATCGCCCTGTGTTTAACTCGACTGGTCCATCAGTTTTGTTTAATTTCAAGAAGTTTGCTAATAGGAATTTTGCCGTCAACTTCCTTGTTTATACAGTGGAAGGTAAGTGAAATTAATTCCAAGTACAATTCAAAGTACAAATTCATTGCTACAGCTTTTCGAAATATCGGTTGAGTTTTAGGGCGGCTGTCATTTAAAAGAATTGGCGCATAATATTTGTATTAGTCTGCCCAATACTTAGCGCAAATAATTGTCGAAAAAGCGTTCGTTGACCTATATTTAAAATAACTCAATACCAATTTGAAATTTGGAGTAGCATCGCAAATTGGTTTATGGCGAAGAATAACTCCTTGCAGTTCCTTTCTGGAGCCATCAACAGTACGGCGGGACTGAAAGGAGGAAAACAAAAGCAACAGCTGTAACAATAACAAAGCAATATTTTTCTCGCGTTCTCTCTCGATTATCCATATATATATATATATAAACTGACTGTCTGCGGTCTAGTATGGAAAGCCCTGCAGCTGTATCGCTGTAAAGTAATAGGACTTAAAGCGAACCAAGACCACCTTTTAGAAACACTACTTTGTTAGCATCGCACTAGACCTCTCTACTACGTTTAAGAACATCGGACTGATCTGCGAATGCGCCGTCGTAGCGTGGAATTACGCACCCATGCATGCGTGTGGTTTGGTGCACCAAAAACCTGTCCTATCAATATATTCACTATTCAATACCCAGTGCCATTGTTCTCTCTCTGCACTAAATCACTGATTGTAGTCTTTAAAGATGCTAAAACAACTGTGTCAGGAAAACGGGGGCGGTCCTTTTTGTCAGCAGGGAAATTCTCAGGGGTAATATATACTAAACGTGCTAAAACAAACATGCTGCAATATTAAAAACAGACTGTAATATTAAAAATATTGCAGTGTACAGGCTGCAATATTAAAAAATGTTGCAGCCTGTTTGTTATATGACAGTTAGTATATATGGCTCTTTTAAAATGGCCTTGTTTTACACCAAAAAAAACGCCAATCTTTAAGTACTCTAAAGACCCAGCGCCATTTCCTCCGACTGTTTTCAGCGGCCCGTTTTCTTCCAAATTCTTCCAACTCGGTTGTCGTAATAGGCTTCCCACAAAGCGCTCATCTGAAGCAAAATTAAATACCACCACACCACACATTACTCACTAATAAAAATGCCATGGCGCGATTCAATTAAATCATGTATTAAAAGCAGGAAAATAAAACTGGCTAAATAAAACTTAAAATTTGGTTTATCAACGGAGTTGATAATGTAAATTGACCACCGTACAGAGATTCGATTAGCTGACGTTTCGAGCGTTAGCCCTTCGTCAGAGCTATCGCTATTCGCTCCGACGAAGGGCTAACGCTCGAAACGTCAGCTAATCGAATCCCTGTACGGTGGTCAATTTACATTATCAACTCCGGTGATAAACCAAATTTTCGTGTTTCACTCCCCCACCGACGCAGCACCACAGTTTCTTTAGAAACTAATCCCCTAAATAAAACTTACCCTCGTTCTCCAAACCACCAGCTTTAGGTGAATCTTCGCCAGGATTTCGAGTTCGGTTTTGTTGTGTTCTAAAAATCGCCTCTTCATCCTCGTCTGATGTGAAGCCATTGTCGTACACATCTTTCATGTCTGGTCACAACTGAAGGAAAAAGTTACTCAGTACATGCAAATACCACGGTATATCTCATTGTCTATTATCGCCGCATGGTTGGCCGGAAAACAAAGAAGAACAAAGAGATCTATTCAAATTATCATTAGTAGCAATCAAATGCGTGGCTCGAAGGCCACACCATTGATTTTGAAAATGCACGCGTCATCGACAGAGGCAATTCACGCGTAAGAAAAACGCTGGAATCCTGGCACACTGCAATTACTAGCCAGGCAGACAATAATTCTAAGCAGTTGCCAAGACAATACTCAATCTTATGGTGATCTTGTCCATGTTATTAGCATTTTATTGTTACACAAATATTTCTTTTTGTATTATTGTATTTATTTATATTCGTTCGTTATTTTCTCACCTTTTTGTACATTAGTAGCAATTGTTCAGCAAACCTGCTAGTTGGAAAACATCACATGCTCAACAACAACAACAAAACACAAATCAACTATTAAAACAAAGGCATCTACAACTAAAAACTATGATAAGTGCGAAACGGACCGCATTTCTCAGACTGCAAGTCGTTTTGCAGTAGTTCAGAGACCTGCTTGTTGAAAAATGTTGAAAACAACAACACATACACGAAACGCAATCAGATGTTCAAACGCTACTGCTTTTATTGGGATGCAAGGCATCTCAGTCACCAATTCCCATTTGAGCCAATCAACAAGTGCTAATTTCATTCTTTTGTGCGTTCAGGAACAAAACGGAAGAGGTGCCTGCAATCAGTGATTTAGTGCAGAGAGAGAACAATTGCACTGGGTATTAGGAAAATGTTCAGTATTAGATAGTTAATTCGGCCGACAGCAATATGTGATATATTGCAGTCAGCTTCGGGCTACGCTCTCAGCTGACTGCAATATATCACATATCGCTGCCGGCCTCAGTAACTATCTAATACTAAACATTTTCCTATGGATGCAGTGCAGTGCTAACTAGATGCCCATGTTTCTCTAATAATCCCACAAAACTCTGCGCCTTTTTACTAACGCCTTTTATTTTTATCTGCAACAGAGGACAAGCAAGTGGACTACAGTGGAGGAAATATCAGCATAACACGAAGCAAGGTCAAGAATAGCAACAGAGGAGGGGTCCTCATTGCTGGAGGCGGATTGAGATCTCTCTTGATAACCGACTCAGAGATTTCATATTCTCGGGAATACGGAGTCAAACTTCAGCCGAGTGGAATCAGCTTCGTGAAGATCAGCTCAACAAATCTGGAACAAAACAAGCTAGGAATAGTGATAGACCATATGTCGTCCACCGAGTTCACGATCGACAACTGTGCGATCAATGGTTCTTTGCTTCAAGGCATATACAGTTATTCCGGTGGGAGTGGCATAATCCGTATCCTCAAATCAAGTGTGACTTTCAGTGGTGACCGTGGACTCACAATCAGAGGCTATTATAGAGACAAGCGCTTTTTTGTCTCTGATACAATATTTGCCTGGAACAGCCATGGAGCAGTCAGTTTTTCAAACTGGCATTATCGCTACGACGCTGTTACCATACAGTTTCTGTCCTGTAATTTTCTCCATAACCAAGGACCCACAGTGGAAATCAGCGGAAGTACATATTCATTGGCATTCCTGAATAACTCATTTGATGAGAATAGCGGCTTCTCTGTCATCGTTATCAGAACATTATACTATGGCTATCGCATAAAATCAACTGTGACTGTCCGTGGCAACCGCTTCTCGTCCAATCATTGCCCAGATAAAGCAGTGATTGACATTCGAAGCTATGCTAGCGATTTTGTCATCAAAGAGAACGTTTTCGAGTCAAATTTTGGAAGCTGTGTGCTTCTAGAAGGGACAGCCGCTTACGTTCCTCTCACAGTTACAAATAATGTGTTTAGTGCAAATCAATGCGAAGATAGGGGTGTGATAGAAGCTTTACGTCTGGACGAAAACGCCAGGTTTGCCAACAATACTTTCAGGCAAAACAGGGCGCATACTGTAGTCTTAATGCAAATGATACATAACATTAATTCAAATCTTCGCCGAAAAGAGGTTGCCTTCATGAATAACATTTTATCACAAAACGTTCCGTACACTTTAAGGCTATTCTCAGGTAACACCAGCAATCGCAGGGGAGAGTCCTGTGCTGTAGTTCTCTCTGGAATTCAATATTACAAAGACACAGATTTCCATCTTAACAAATTTAACAACTGTGACTATGCCTCAGAACTATGTGTTAGGGTGCCGGCGATTTCCCAACATGACGTTGTGAACGTGACACACAACTGGTGGGGTACAGCCAAAGGAGATGGAGTTCGTGACAGGATATGGGATTTCGACGACAATTACGACTTTGCCGTTGCTAATGACTGGCCTTTTCTTTTGCGAGATGATGACCCAGCACTTATTTCCCGCAAGAAACCCGATTGGAAACAACGCGGAGATGTCCTTTCAGGGCGTTTGTTTGAGTCCTTAACACTGAAGGCTTCTCAAAGTTCCTACAGCGTGACTTCCGATTTCACTGTCTTGGAAAATGTCACGCTTAGTATAGAAGCAGGTGTCACGATAAGAGTGTCCCCTGGCGTCAGCATCCTTGTTGCTGGAGACCTTCAGGCGCTCGGAACGCTCGCTAAACCAATCATATTGACAGTCAAGGAACCTGTAGGAATTCAACAAGATTTGCATCTTGCAATTCGACTTGCTGATGGCAGTTTCCCATGGGAGGGGAGAGTGGAACTGTTTCACGGCAACTCATGGAAACCAATTACCGCTTCCAACAACACTTCTTCGAGGAACGTAAGAAGTATGATATGTAGGCAGCTTGGGTACGGCCCACCAGTGGATGTCATCCATAATGAGAGCAAATTAGCAAGAAACGTGAATAGGTCTGGGCTAGTGGAAGTGCGTTGTCATGGCAACGAAACATTTCTTCATCAGTGCAACTTAACCCAGCAAGCACTCAACTACAACAGAAGCATTATAGTGGCCAAATGCCAAGATGGTGCCTGGGGAAATTTGCGCTTTATATCCACAAAAGATGTGAACACAACCCAAAATCAGTCCTCACTCTACCATGTCGAGTTCTCACATTGTGGCGATCGTCATGGCAACAGCGTTCCAGCGATCGAAGCGGAAACAAAGGTACCTGAACTAAGATTCGTCACTGTCAGAAACTGCACTTCCGGTGGGCTGAGAATTCATGTTCCAGGAAGTGACGTCAAAGTCCAAAACAGCGCGTTTCTAAATACAGGGAAAACTGGAGTCAGCTTTTTACAGACACAGCGAAACATTGTAATTGAAAACTCAGAATCTTCAAGTAACGAACAAGGAATTTCCTTTGACGAAACAAGAGTGAATAACATACCGCAGGTCATGTTTGGTCGAGTGTTCCTCTGTAGTGGCGAGAAAACAATACTTTTCCATAACCAAATACTTCTATATTTCAAAATGCCGCAGCTTAAGAACACCAGGGCGTCAGAAAGTTGTCAGAAAGTGTTGACAGTATCCAACGGTCGTGGAATAAAGGTCACGCTCTTGAACAACAGTGGAACGCAACGTCTTCAAGTTTACGACTCCGATAATACTGGTAACCTCATCGTAGACAGGTCCACCAGCTATCTTACATCGCTTGTTTACAAAGAATTGTTTATCCCACGTGACACAATACTAGTGAAGTGGACAGGAGATGTGAATTCCGAAGTGCTTATTCAAGTACAAAAGTTTATCATGGAAGGTGAGTGCCTTTACCTACTTTGCAACTGAAATTTGGAGGAAAACCTGGGGCATTGGGAGTGTGAAGGGAAGCAATGTTTCGACTTTTGGATGGGATTGTCTTTCCCGATTCTACTTTGAGCAAGTCTGGATAACTGGGGTATTTTCCTGGGATTTTCCAGAAGTATGTTTCCCCTTTTCATGCCTTTGATGGACAATTATATCTCCCGGCCTGTTAGCAAAAGTGGCGAAGTAGAAGGGTAAGAGGAGTTGCTGCCTTGGACAAGATTTCTCTGCCAGCGCGCGCGTGCGTGCGTGCGTGTGTGCATTAGTGGGTGAGTGAGTAACAATAAGATTAAATCTTTATTACGCCGTACTCTCCAAAGGGAGGTATTAGTCTGGTTACAATGAAGGTTATAATTTCTACTAGAATAACTGTTTAACTGAAAGATCGTACAATAACTTCTAATATGATTGGTATAAAAGCAAAAAGAAAAAAAGAAAAAAAGGATTAATTATACTTTGATGTTAGGATCTCTTTTCTCTCCTGAAACATTAAATATGTATATTCACCTACTATTTTTGAAGTGGTCTCATTTTCAAGGGTAAGTAAATACCGTATCGTGTCATCATTTTTTACTTTTCTTTAAAAAAAAATCGTGTTTTGAAACGAGAGAATGGAGCTCATTTCTATTGTTATCGCGAGTGAGTGAGCGAGTTATTGAATGAGTGACTGTGAGTGGTAAAGGTTGTTCAAGCCTTTGAACGCTATCTTGTGGCACTGGTTAAGAAGTGAACTTTAAAAAGAATAGAGCAAACGCAAACAGAAATCATTTAAACCATAGTGAGTACCAGAAGTGTTTCTTTAGTAGAATCACTTCCTTTCTGGAACTTTCTATAAGATAAGATGCGACTGTAACTGATTTATAACGTTAACCATTTGTCGTGCTTCTATAGATGCCCCATGCACATACGAGATTGATTTTTGCGGCTGGCAGACATTCAACAACATGACAATCAATGGACTCAACGTCACAAGATCATGGAGAATAATAGGCTATTCCTATCCATATGATTTGGGAACAGATTATTCTTACTTTCATTTCAATGGTACGTTTTAAGTTTGCCTGTAAACCCACTATTGGACAATGAGGTTTCGCCAGACTATCTCAAGCTAGATGTACATAACGTTACTGCTTATAAGTTAAGATCTTCTGGTGCTCTATCGTTAATATTCCCAGATCTTAAGAGATTAGATACTTTCCAGGATATGGCTGCTGGAACATTTAAAAAGCTACCGGCAAACAAAAGGAAAATTGGGTCATTTAATCAGTTTGTCAATGCGATAAGGTTAGTGTTTTTGACCAGAGCTAAAGCTCGACTAGAATAATATTGTATAGCCGGTTTTTACTTACTTATAGATTTACATACATGTATATACAGGGGGTAGGTTTGGGATTTCTATATTTCTTTTTTTTTTTTTTTTTAAGTTTTTCTTAATTACCATTTTATGAAACATGTATTTACAGTTATTATTATAATCATTATTATTATTATTATTATTATTATTATTATTGTTGTTGTTGTTGTTATTATTATTATTATAGTTCGCTATTATTGCTCTTCGTTATAGAACTGTTGCAGCAGGGCACCGTTAGTATATCCTTTCCGCCTTTTTTGAGTGATGGCTTCTTTGACTGTGGCTTATAAGAACCACTTTCTTGACATGGGTATTCACTCGAAGTAACGACGTATTTTGACAATTCACTGCACATCTTTAGTCGAAATTTTGGAGCGCATGTATGCTTATAATTAGCGAGTATTCTGATCGATTGTGTGTATTAAGAGTTAAGAGCCAGTTAACTTCAGTGAATTGTGTAAAATTTGTCCCTGTGAAGATTGAAGATTTCAAATTTTTGAGCAAGTTGAAACAGGTGTCATTGCTGCTGTTACTGCTGTATTTCTAAGAGTTGAAAGACCTTGTGTATAGGGAGCTTTAGAACGACAACAGCTATGGCTACAAATACCCTGAAAAACAACAGCATCAATGAACAGCCCTACTCGGGCTTTTTACGTTTTGGTCGTCGTTGCTATACTCTGCAAAAGAACAACGTGAAATGATCAAATTCAAGGTTGAACCTTGGTAAAAAATGTTCTTCCATTTTCCTTATTTGCACGCCGGTCACGGTAAATTGTGCCTTAATAGTTCCTCCACGCTTTACAAGTTGAACATCATGGAATAATCGTAAATTGTGCATGTTAATGATAGCGTCACAGGACAGGCTTAACGAGCCGTAAACACCCAGGCGAGGTTAATTGTAATGTTTTTGAATTCCAGGAAAACGCCTGTACATTGGTAACGACCACTCGCCAATATCTGGTGGTCGTGCTGGCCTTATCAGCCCTATAATAACAAAACACTTGCATTTGTGTTCTGTTGTGTTCTTTTACCGCTTGGGTAGGCAAGGAAAGGCTGGATTGTCATTTTACATACAAACAGGTTGGTTTTCTTTGGAGATTTTGAAATACCGCCTTTACCTACATACAAGTTGAAGAGAAAATAGGTTTTGACGTGCCGAAGAACCTTTTATTGTTTACTTCCTGCTCTCGTTGAAGGTAGACAAAAACTTAAGCCACCAAAGTTAAGGAAGTAGCGATCCTACCTCACGAAATGTACTTGTACGTGAAATATTTCCTAGCTTGAAACAGCCTTTTAAGTTTTGGTATCAATAAACAATAGATCCAAAAACCAAAACAAAAAACTAAAACAACAAGCAAAGACAAATAACAAAAAGAACAGCAACTCTGACAAACAAACATTAAAGGAACATATCTGACATTCTGCCTGCATCTCTTTCCAAAGCAAACTTAGGAAGCTTCAAATCACCTTGATCAATGAAGATCATTTCTCAAAATTTATTTTGGGTCAGTTGAGTCTGCTAAAATCATTTAGGATAATGGGATCGAAAAATTACAGTTTTCCCACTCACTTTCAAGTCTTCTTATTGACTCCCGTTTTCGGAAAGTGTGAGCTCGGGAAATGTTCTCCGATATGTTGTTGTTGGTGTTGTTTTTCTTATAACTCTAGAGGTACAGCTTTCTGTACGTATGTAGATGTGGAAGCTAGGTCTTGCTTCTCTGTGTACTATTTTCTTTCTTTCTTTCTTTCTTTCTTTCTTTCTTGTTTTCTACAGGAACATATCCAAACATTACACAGAGGCTAATCTGGAGTGCTAAGAATATTCAGGTGACGAGTTGGAAAAAGGTGATCTTGGACCTTCCAAGCGGTATTGACGAATACAGGCTGCTTCTTGAAGGCGAATACAATAAGTCATTTCATTATTGGTTGAGAAATTATGTTACCGTCGACAACCTTGAATTGAGAAGATGCCACGTTACAGGTTAAGTGTATTTACTTTATATCCTGTTTTATGTAGGTTGATTGTTGCCTAAGGATAAAGACCCGGTCGCACTAAGGGAAGTTTAGGTACCAATTTTTGACCATGCTCGCGAAGTTGGTATTTCCAAAAAGTCTATGATTGACATCCACATCAATTATAGCCCTTTCGGTAAAATGACCTCATTCTCTTGTAACATCAGGGACAATAAAATATTTTCGCGCGAGAATGGATCGCCGTCATGATTTTTTTGTATGTGTCATCCCCAACAAAACCCCACTGCAGTTTTACTATTGTTAATGCACTATTAACAGGCTTTACTGCGGGTCGTTGCTGCTTATAGAAGACGCGGATATCATGATCGCTTCAATAGAGGTCGTTTACGAAACCGTCCGTGGTCGTGGACTTAACCGTGTCCAGCGGAGTCATGCTTTAAATACGTTTCCACAATAGAAACGTTGCTCGGAACGTCTTTAGACGTCACTTAACTTGTTCTTGTCCGCCATTTTGTACGTGTTTTTCTGTAGTTTTCGAGGGTTTGAGGTCAAGTCGATCTGGTTATTCCATATAAGGGTTACCACGGAGATTTCGCTGGTAGACAACAACGAAGGCTCTATCTCTCATGTCACGCTTGTCACGCTAGCTGTCGTTTATTTGTTAACGATCACTCAGCTACAACTCGTACAAAGTGTGTTTCTCGAGCCATTTTCAAGCCTGGCATCATAAGGCTGGGTTGGTGGGTAGAGGCAATCCTCCGAAAGAAAACAGGGTGGGAAGCAATCTCACACCAAGTGAGCCGCAGCAAGGTTTCGATCGAGTCATGGTGATTCACGAAGTGAAGTTGTGTTCCTAGCCATTCTGTGAGTGGATTCCGGGACCTGGCATGGCAATTTTGGCGGGTTTTAACTTTTGAATAATGCAATCGGTGCAATATTTTTCCAGCAGGACCGGATGGCTCGACACGCTTCTAAAAAATATCTGAAATGGAAATTAGCGGACTAACATGCGGCAGTTATCAAAGTATACCCCAGAATTTCTTTGGGTCACAAATGTGAAGATGTCAGACCCGTGAGAGCACCTGAAATCAAATAGCGTTACCCAGGTCGGGCTAAGGAAGTGAGCGGGCAAATTGGAACAGATTGCAAGAAGTTGAGTGGAAGTTTACTGCCAATGTAGACTTTTAGCTTGAAGAGGGTTTTTTTGTCTTCAAAACTTCAAAACAAAGATGCTTATTAATTATTTTCGGTGTTGTCCTAGAGCGTTTTTTGGTTTTGCAACACAATAAACTGTCATATTCATGGAAAATCGGTACTTTTAATACGTTTACGGAGTGATTAGGTCTAAGAAACTCAGTGTTTGGCAATGATAATGGCTCATTTCAAACATAGTCCGAGATATGGAAAAGTTACAGGTTTTTAAAGCACCGGTCTTCAGCGACCGGTAAATTGCAGGGCCGGAAAAGAATGAGTTAAGAATGCACATAGTTACTTTTGAAGCCCTTGTTGGCATCATAGGAACAAGGTTAACAAGGCACAATGCACAACTCAGGTAGTGCGTTCCACCGGAAAAGGTTTAAGCATTAGAAGTTTACAAACTTACACGGTAATCCCTACGTCAGCACTGGGCCGATATTTTATGTTGGCAAATCTACTGTAACAGTAACGGTGCATGGTATCTTGGGAGCTTTGTTTGAATTAAAACATTAATATATCCATTTCCCAGAAACAGTAACAGAAACAGAACCTTCTTTACAAACATTTCGGGAACTGTGTCGGTTGCCAAACATAGTCGGATAAATGCACCTGGAGAGAAACTGCAGTAGATTAGGGCCTGGAAACGAATCCAAACTTCATTGAAAATCAATGGCATTGAACTAAATCGATTCTCATACGTAACGAGCTGTCAAAATAAGTACTTTCAGCGAGTTTGACTATGTTTGGTCGAAAAGTCGCCAGTTGACATGCATTTAGACCTTTAAAAAAATCCCATACAAATGTCTCTATTTCGGAAAGTGTGTCCCTCCAAACCATACAAAGTCTCTAGTTTTTACAATTTTCAAAAGTTTTTGTTTCAGCTCCAATTCAACTGAACAGCATCAAAGTTGGCAAGGTGACCATTTTTGAGATGCTCTTTCATGCAGTATAAACAATTTTTTCCTATCGATTAATTTCAAAACTCATTCCCAGGCCCTCACTCGTTTAGAACATGGCCAAATCAACTTGCTACAAAACTGTTCCATATTTATTAGGTGACAGCGCTTACCCTATATTTCCGTGGCTTCAAGAACCATTCTTAGGGAAATACAATTTAATCGTGATACGTGAAAATTAAAAGAGGCGTTTGTAGGACACGCTTCAAGGATTGCAGTCCGTACAACGTTTCACTCACTCCATGCATTTATAAGCATCTTGCGATTCAACGATGACATATGGAGAGGCAAACTGTGTGAATGTAACAAAACGCACATGGAAGATTACATTTAGTCTGGTACTTCGTGCATTTTGAAAAGCAGTATTTAAGAGGCAGTCCCGCTAAAAGCGTATCTCTCGACTTGGCGTTCAAAAAAAGTTTTCCTTTTTTTTTTTTGACAATGAAAAGGGTTTGGTACACATGTTTAAAAAATGCTATAATTATTTTCCAATTCTTTATTTTTGCGCCGCCACAGGCCCAAATTGAATTTTGGCTCACCTGCCCGAACTGATAGCGATCGAAAGTGTAAATTTCACAGATTTTGTCAAGCGCGCTCTGACTGCAAAAATCTAGCTCGCTGAATTCTATTGTGCTACAAGTTACAAGAGGTATTCAGTTAGTTCACAGGCAAAATATAGAAACTTACAAAAAAAATCTTACGCATTCCAGCGTGATGAGAAGACACCCTTCTCTTGTGCCTTAATTAACTTGTAGTAAAATAGAATTCAGTGAGCTAGATTTTTGCAGTCAGAGCGCGCTTGACAAAATCTGTGAAATTTACATTTGCGATCGCTATCAGTTCGGGCAGGTGAGGCAAAATTCAATTTGGGCCTGTGGCGGCGCAAAAATAAAGAATTGGAAAATATTATGGAATTTCTTAGCCATGTGTACCAAACCCTTTTCATGGTCAAAAAATAAAGGAAAACTTTTTTTGGTCGCCAAGTCGAGGGGACCGCTTTTAGCGGGACTGCCTCTTAATCTCGCATCGGCATTGCGTTGCAGGTGGCAGAAAGCAGTACGCCTCCCTTTATCCAGCGTTCAAACCTCTGTTTTAACACACCAGTAGACCTACACTTACCTTACCTTTTATTCTACAGGAGAGCACAGGATATCAAATAGTGTGTTCAGGGGCAATACCCACCAAGCAATAACCTACACTTCGGTCGGAAAAAGAAGTGGCGTCAGACCCCGGTTCATCGTCGAACGATGCAAAATTACTGACACTACCGTCTCACCTCCTAGTGCGTCTGGAAAGAGCGCCATATCATTGGAAATTCAAGATAACAGTTTTATGCTCTCTAACAGTTTTATCGCTAGAAACAGTTATGGAGCCATTCGAGTGTATTTAGGACGAAGTGATGGTACAATGGTGCCGAAAAGCTTCATTTATGGAAACACATTTGATAGTAATATAAACGGAACGATTGTTGTGGAGCCGAGAACAGGAATAAAAACAAATTACAGTTTTGTATACATTGTAGAGAATGCATTTAGGAATAACTTGGGCCATAACAGCACTGTTAAACTTTCTGAGATGCAAAGTGAGATTGTGAAGAACTTTTTCTACAACAACTCGGGACTGCACTGTATTCAGTATGACTTCTCCAGCCCTTGGCCTAAAGAGCAAAAGTGTGAATTCAACACATTTTTTCTTAACAAGGGACTTGGGCAGAACTATGGAGTAACAGTTTTGTCGAATGGGCCCATGCAATACCACAGAAATAACTTCAAAAATCCGTCAAATCTTTATGAGTTCAGTTCTAAAAGAAAGCCCGTGTCTGACGTAATCGATGGCGTTAACAACTGGTGGGGTGTCGGAGCTGAACCTGCAGTTGGCCTGCGGATATACGAGAAAGGAGACGACTACCAACTGGCTAGTGTTGTATACAAGCCTTTCCAAACACTACCGTCAAGAACTATTTTATCGAGTAAGTGTATTTGTACTGATTCTTAGAGACTTGACGCAAACACGAGAGCGCCGGAGAACGATATGCAAACAAACGAAATAAACAGCAACAACAATGGTTCGGCGTAGGCCTTGTCATCTTCTTTTATCTGACGTTGAAAAACAACTGAAATTCTTGCGACTAATTCTTTCGCAATTAAAAAACAAACGTAGAATCGAAGTTACTACAACAAATCGACGAGCAAAAAAACAAATTAAAGAATTATGAAGAACTAAGAATTAAAGAATTATGAAGAACTAAATATCTGTACATATGAAGTAATTCAGCAACTTTCAGATGTCCATTAATTCAGACTTTTCATCTTGAAGAAGCGTGGAAGTACGTTTCAAAACTGTATATCTGACTAAAATTGGTACAGGGAAAAATCGCAGTTTTATGTCTTCACCATACTCGAGCCTTCAAGAAAAAGAATGTTTCTAGTCATTCCGCTCTCACGGAAGGGCACATTCAGTCACTGGTATCAGATTGATTACTTGACTGTGAATAAAACCATTTCAGTGTCTTCTCTTTCTTGTAGTTGGCTGTCCCGCTGACTGGTTGAAGTTGGGCTCAACTTGTTCTGTCTTCAGGCGTGGAAGTAAGACGTTCGAAGAAGCCCAAGAATACTGTCAGGTATTCAATAAGGCTACTAACTCTATCATAAAAGGATGTCAGTAGGGACTCAAAGCTCAGAAACCTCTAGACACAAAAGAAGAGTTCATTCCTGGGAGACAAGATTTTGTACGTGTGTACTTAGCGATGTATATATTTTTTCTCCGTTGATTCACGCAAAGACACCTACTAGTGCATTTCGGAGAAGCTTCTGTTTGGATTCCGGGGTCTTCCAGAAAAAAAAAATTCCATTTTAAGTGAAGTTCGGGTTTTGTGTAAGGGTGAACAGTTCTAAAAAAAGGAGTGTTTTTTGCAGCCAATATAATAATGCTGATACATTGCCACTGTGTCATGAGACATGATTGTCACGAACAGAAGCTTTCAGAGCAGAAAAGCGTTCCAGCAAAGAGGGTTCAGAAACGTCAATGCCAGAACGTGCCACCTCGCTGTGTCAGTTTAATATAATTTAGAGTGTAATGTGATACTGCTGTCATATCGTTTCTTGTTGGATCTCTCTTGTGTTATAGTACTACGGAGGACATGTGGCATCAGCTGATATACCTGGTGATATGGAACTCATAAATCTGGAAATGCAGGCGGAAAGACCTGATGGGAAGGCTTTGGTGCCTGTGTGGCTGGCAACTGAACAAAACATGGTGTGTAAATATTCTTAATTATGCATCACTCCCTTTTCTACCTTCTGGTCAACTCCTTTTCAATCTTTTCCACCATCCATCTATCCATCATAACAGGTGAATCCTATTGAAAAAGATCTGATCTTCTCGGAGAATTTCCGACCATAGATTGGTCCTTCCTTTCCTCTTTCTTTTCCTCTTCCATCTTCTCGATCTCGTTCCCCGCAATCTCCATCCACCAGCCTTCCCTATCTTGCCTCTTGCGTCGTTTTGTCGCTCGGCCTGTCCGTCCATCTATTGTTTGTTTTGTTTGCTTTTGTTGTTGTTGTTTTTCTTTGTTTCCTTTCTGTTTGCTCGTCAATCCATGTCGACCGCTACGATACGAAAAACAAATCGTGAAACGACGGAAATTAATTAAAAGGAACGAAATTACAAGAAGACATTCTATTTTGATTTTATTCTTGAACAGGTGAAACAGGACGATGGAGGGCAAACCAGCCATCAATGTATCGTAATAACACAAAACAGAGTTAAAAACGTTGTGCCATGTAGCAGTCTATACCCTTTCCTTTGCACTCGCAATGCCGGTAAGTTACGCAGATTATCGCTTTATGAGACAACTTACTTTACGATATCTCTAAGTGTTACCATTCCCAAGGAGACTGCTGAACTTCACCTTCCAGAAATTCTGTCTGTTATACTTAGTACATAGTAAGGCGCACTTATCTGGTTGGAATGTTGGATTATGTCCCGTGAAAGTAAAGCTCTGCTACCTGAAAAAAAATTCTATGGACCTGGGCCGGTTGTTCGAAAGCCGATTAACGCTAACAAAGGTGATTAAGATCTTGCTCGTTGAGAAGGTTTTGAAAATGAATTTTTTTGGCATTCAAAACTTAGGGGTGAATCTTTTTTTCTCTAATCCGGGATTAGCTTAATCATACTTTGAACAACTGGGCCCTGTTATTAACCTACAAAAGACAGATCAAAATAGCTCTCTTTTCTGTTTTGTTGTTTTTTTGTTTTTGTTTGTTTTTGTTTTTGTTTTTTTTCGCAGTTATTCGCTGTCCTAATAATTGTTTTCATAATGGCGACTGTGTTGGGGCCACGTGTTTTTGCCACCGTGGGTGGACTGGACGCGATTGTTCTCAGTTTCACTGTAACGACGTGCACAACTGTTCTGGGAATGGACAGTGCGTTGGACCGAATGTCTGCAAGTGCACGCCGGGATTTCTTGTAAGTCAAAAACTGTTTACCACTATATAGTACCTTTTGATTTCATAAAGATTATCCATCGAGGTATGAGTTTGGTGATTCCTTTAATCTTAAGATGCAGTTTTGAATAGAATACGAACCCTCGAATTCTTATATATTTTCACCAAAGACCCGTTTATCTCGGATTTACTTTGAAACCTTCGCTATCTCAAGCAAAGCATGACTAATCTTAGCTTTCCTTGCGTTGCCCCACTTATATGGATCTAGATACTATAGTTTACCTACTCTCGGTCCATTAACTAATGTTCCCTCAATGACAGCACGAATCGAAGAGCACAGTTGGTCATGAATAGAGCTGCTCTGGAGCGTTAAAAAACAGTGTAATACCTTACCTTAAAGACCTCACTATGCTTCCTGTTGTTACTGCTTATATATTCTATGCATTTTGGGATTGCCAGAGAAAATGGGGTGGTTCCTAAATCAAAGCTATTTTTGCCCAAGGTATATATGTGTGGGTAAAGCAGATCTTAGTGACGACTATTAGCTATAGAATCACAAAACAATATTAGCGGTAATCATTCAATTTTTTAAGGATAATTTAGGTTCAAGTTAGAAAAATGCCACACATTGTTACGTAGATTTAAAGTACTTTTAGCACTATTGCAGCAATATTATCTCTGAAAAATGAGTGGTTATACCCCTTGTTTGGTTTTCAATTCAATACCCCTTAGCAATATCTATATTTCCAGCACAGGTATAAACTGTTCGAAATACCTCTGTATTAGGAGGTAACGTCGATAAAGACGGCTCCTCCTACTGTTAGTGCGCATACGTTTTGCGTACCACGCAACCATCTTGTCCCCCTCGCTACTACACGCACAATAACCTCAGAAAATTGATTGTTTTGATGGTAATCGTAGTTTCTGTTAGCTCTTGATTTAGCGGATGGCTTTACAGGATTGGCAATATGCTTGCTACAGCAAAAAACCGTCAACGAAATCGTGATGGTGGTGTGTTTTATGAAATTACGCTGAATCACGGAAAAGCAAGTGAATTGAAATGGCAAATAATCAAAACATATCGCTGTATAAAATGCTTCAAGGGAAGCTCAGTTGGTTAGAGCATATCGCGAGGTCACGGGTTCACACCCCGTTGAAGTCTTGAATTTTTTTTTTCAGGCTTCTTTTCGCAATTGCATAAATTGCGATCACAACTGCGAGGATCATTCTTCATTTAATTTCATTTCCGCAGTTCATATATGATTTATTTCATATACATCATTCACACTACTCTCTTTCAAAGGAACATATGAACCCACAACTGACCTGCTCCCAATGTCAGTGGTTTCATAGTTCAGTTGGTTAGAGCATCGCACCGGTATCGCGAAGTCACGGAACCACATAGCCAGAAATCCCATACGAGATAGCTTCCAAAATGGCCGCAAGCATGCGCAGAGCACGGACATGCGGATTTAACATGGCGACGAAATATAAAGGAAATGAGTGAAAATAAAATTGTTTTGCATTTTGTGGCGTAGCCGCAAAATAATTCAGTATTTTACATGATTGTAATAAATAGTCCAGTTCAGTCCATGTTTCAGTGGAAAAGTAATTGAGAAAAAACTGGTGTTAGAGGGTGCGTTTTTGATCGAAATAACCTCATAAAATAGCCACACTTTCCTCTCAATGTTCCTTTAAATAGGTCTTACCGTCATGGTTTCCTTAGTCTTTTACGAGGAAACAACTGCACTAAATCGTTTTTCCACAATTTTATCCAAATGATAAGAAGTAAAGCTCCCAAAAAAGAGCTTTTTAGCTCCAAAAAACATCCATTAACATGGTGCGTCTTTCATGTAAATAGTGACATTTTCCAGAAATGCGAAATGAGCCGAGATGAAGCCGGTACTGAGAAAAAAATGCGCCTTCAAGAAGTTTGTTTTCTTTCCACTCCGGTCGCAATTTTTTTTAACGTGTTTTCAGTGGTCAGTTGAATTCCCCATAACAACAGGTACTTGATATATGATGAACAGGCTGAATTTCGAAAAATAGCGGGAACCTCGAAGTAAGTATGAAAGGAAGCACAGGAAATATTCACATATCCCAAGTTTGATGTAACACCAATTAAATCATTTGAAATTTGGTGAATTGATTTTTTGGACATATTTCGATCAATTATCCTTAAAATTAGCACAGCTAAGAGCATGTAAATAACAACAATAGCCTTCATTTGTCCGTCCGCCATGTTGAATATCAAAATATACGCGCCCGCCGTTCAATCCGCTGACTGTCTTGAATTTCTCGCTATGAGCTTTTCGAATCCTTGTACGGTGGTCAATTTACATTATCAACTCCAAACCAATTTTTCGTCTTTCACGGGTCCAAACCCCATTGAAGTCCTGAATTGTTATTTCAGGCTTCTTTTCGCAATTGCATAAATTGCGTTCACAACTGCGAGGATTTAATACACATAGAATCCGTTTCGGTTTGATTCTTTTATTTTATTGCTGTTTCAACATAATAAAAAATAAAAAAAAGATGTTTTCATCAAGCAAAAGGTTACTTATATGACGATAACTCACCTTCATAACTGACGACAAGCTTGAGCTTAGTTGGCCCGAATAACGAACTGTGAAAAGCAGAAGCAAGGAATCACGGCAACTGGCTCTCAAAGTGCGTAGTGTTTATGCATTTCTAAACCCCTTCCAGACATAATACAACTACAAGAAACAACTGGACATGTAATTGGCAATAGCACACAACGTGGTCTTACGGGTTTGTCTGATCGATTTTACTTCATTAGGGCCCAAAAGTCTTCTCAAAACGTCTTCGAAATTACTCTGAGCATTCAAAGCTATATCCCAGCATGCCCAAGGAAAAGATATGCGAATATTTAACTCACAAGTGTGGAGGTAGCGCAAGAATTGTCTCCAGCTAAAAACGGTGACTTAAAAGTTGAAAATAACCAATATAGCTCTGTAAAACGCGTGGTGACCACCACTTTTTACCTTTTAAAACGAGGTGCTAGTGGTAAGGGTACTCAACACATGATGAGTTTTTCATTGT
Source organism: Pachyseris speciosa (assembly GCA_016490735.1). Lineage (NCBI taxonomy): Eukaryota > Metazoa > Cnidaria > Anthozoa > Scleractinia > Pachyseridae > Pachyseris > Pachyseris speciosa. Next base: position 983,722 of record JAEMWC010000132.1, read on the forward strand.
TCGCAAAATAAATTTAGACTTTTTTTGCTCGATTAGAAGAGTGCAGTTAGGGTCAACAATGGCTCCAATGTAATGATTTTGTATTAAATACCACATATAAATTAGTTTTTATATCACCAATTGTTATGTTTTTCAAAGCTTGTGGTTTGTTGTTGCCTTGGTGTATGTAACCGGGAATTCTGAGAAAAGATTCAGAGAATTGTTGCTAATTTCACGTTAAAAAAAAACTAAGTCTCTATTTTTCCCAGCTTTGGGCTTAATTATCGCTGAAAAATGCGTCGTTATCCCCATTTTCTTTTCAATTTTCAATAGCCCTTCCCAAAATTCCCTATTTTGCATAGTGATAATTGGCGAAAAAAATATCTTCGTATTAGGAGGCACCGTTCTTAAGGGAAGATGTTCACCTACACGTCGAGTTATCCTGTTTCAGGCATTCAGTTAGTGGTTATATTTCGGGGCCATTAATGAATCTCACAACTTGAATGCTTGGAGAAGGCCTTACACCGGTAAATTGCAATGGCCAACACAAACACCGATTGAGAAAACAGGGACTTTAAAGCATGCTGGTCCTTATAAAGCAGAAGGCGTGCACCAACATGTAGGCGATTTATGTGATACTTTAGTTTTAATGTCAGTTTATACCTCGCTCTCTGCAGGAATTTCCCGCTCCCTTGCAATTAACCACAAGTTCTTTCATAGCTTAAGCCACCTTACCTAACATTAATGTACGTTAGCAAGGTTATCCCGCCTTCCTATAGGGTCAAGGCTGTACATACTCCTACTGCACCAAGTTTCGACGTTGCTCGAATTGCGCCCAGGATTCAGCGTGCGGCTGGTGTGATAGTCAACAACAATGCATGCCCGGAACGTCAAAAGGACCTTATGCGGAGAACTGCCCAGACTGGTTTTACTACACTTGCTACACTGTTGGCAGCCTGAATCATTGTTCGAACAAAATCCAGGTGATTGTAATTGCTTTCTAGTTTCTCTGAAAGCCAATCCTTTGAATTAATTTCGATGAAAGTCGAGTGTTAAATCATCTTGTCTTGTCTTGTTGTATTTACTCTCTTCCCTTGTATTCCTAAAACGCTGGTTAAATTGTGACTGAAGTCTTCATAACAAGACTACTGAGATCATTGATTGACTTTTTGATGACAGAGAGTTGATTGCAAGAACAAACAGTGTAACATGACGCAAGAGACGAGTAACTCGGAGTCGTGTCAGAAGTGTGAAGATTTAGAAAAGTGTTACAATCACGTGGTAAGTTTTCAAACACAATTATGTAGCTGAAGCAAAGAAACTGAGACAAACAAACAAGCAAACGGACTTAGTCAAAAAGCGGAAAGTTTTATAACTCATGTAAGTTCTCCACACGCCCTCATGGTGCAGAAGGAAAGAAAAAAAAAAAAAAGAAAAATAACAAGACACCAAACAAAATAGCAAACAAACTGTTGAAACAATTTCGCATTAAAGGTGGAATGGAATCTTAGAAGTCTTTTAACAATTCAAAGCAGTGAATGTGAACTAGCAGTCTCCATTAATCAGGAAGCTGGGGCAACGACGCAAGCAAAGGCCACGAAAACACCCAAAAAAAATTGTTTACTGAGAAAAATCATAATTGCTCTACATGCAGGATTTACATTTGAAAGTACTATTTGCTGTACTCTGCAAAAATGATGATGATGATGATGATGATGATGATTAATTTCTTAGCCCTAAAGATTGTTCGTATGGATGTAGCTCTATATATCCACTCTATACAAGTCAAACGAATTTGTTACAATAAAGAGGAATTGTGTTAATAAACGACATTTTCGTTACCGTTGCTTTGGCCATTCCTTAAGCTCTCTATTATTTGCGCTTGAATAATTTCACAGGAAGAAGGTAAATGTAGAGCATGGAATAACACACGATGTCCTTACGGCTTGGTAAAGGTGGATTACACAGATCCAAACAGAATAGAAAGCACCCTGTTACGAAGGAACGTCAAGGTCATCAACCCCAACACCACAACCATCTACAGCTGTCCCGTCATGCTCCCTGGTCGTGATGACATTACTTCAGTGTTTGTGGCGCCTAGAGGTTTGGGTATCAAAGCCGGTGACGTGTTATCTAGTGCCCAGGCCGGCGGATTGATGCACAAAGTCAATTTTACTACAGATACAGGCAAGCGTCTTATTTTAAAGATGTTAGCTCCTCCATACAGATATTCCCGCCAAACAAAGTAACTGTATGTTCACATTATTTTGTTGTGTTGTCGTCGCGTAGAATTCCCGGTCACATCCGGGGCTTTAATAGGCTAAAGCCGCATTTGAGCCATGCGGTGATCTTTAAAATATGGCGGAATTGTATGATTTTAACGACTTTGAGTGGGTCTTTGTCTGTTTTTGCGTTTGGTTCGTAGTGATTTCTAAATGGGTACCACCGGAATTGAGGTGACGAGAAACATCATATTCAAGATCTTACCTTAGATAAACACCAGGTTACTGGATCGCTCTGTTTTTTTTTCCGCTAAAAATCAAGCTCAATCTCGCTATTTCAGTATGGAGAAGCACGTTCGAGGACTTTCATCGAAGGATTAAGGCCAAAGTTAGCTGAAAATCCGAAGGGTACCAGTGGAAATGCTGATGTCTATCGTATACTTTCAAAGACATCACAGCCTTTCAATGCGAGGAATATGATAAAAACTGGTTTTCTGTTTTCCTTTGCATTTAGCCTGAGCCCGTCAGGGGAGGTCCGCGCGAAGAAAACTTTCAGAAAACTTGTTGTAAAGTCGTAATCAATTTTTCACAGGTCGAGTCACCATCTTTGTTGTTTTTTCAAGGTCATTATATTATGTAAGACTCCATGTATTGTCCTTTGCTTCATGTATGCTTCATTTAGTGATGTCACGGTGAAAAACGGCAAAAAACTGACCCCCACCCCGAGGGGAATTTTTTTTTGACCGCAGTGGACAGGGAATTCTAGTCATCCATCCATCCATCAATCCGTCCATCCACTCACACACTCACTCACACATTCATACATTCATTCATTCATTCATTCATTCATTCATTCATTCATTCATTCATTCATTCATTCATTCATTCATTCATTCATTCATTAAGGAGGCTCCCTAAAGTTTTAAGACCGCACGCAAGCTGGGCACTAGTATGACGCGACGGTTCGCGCATAAAGCCTGAACCGCGCACGTTTTTCTGATTTGTGTGACGTCAACTTAAACAAATCAGTAAAATTAACTGCTAATTTTCTCGCGCTCCCTTCGGTAATGTTTTTTTGAATTGGCTCAGTTCTAACTACATACGGTTCTTATCAAATGCTCTATTTTTGTAAAAAATCTGCCAGAGCTAATCGAATATATTTAGAATAATGACCAAGTATAGAATATTGGAAAACCGTCTGAACGACGGCATAAATACTCTAGAGAGTCACTTTTTTTTAATTCTGGATCTAAAGGACCGTACACCATAGTGCTTGGAAATCCAGCCCAGATTGAAGACGTAATCCAATACGCAGACTTCACTGAACGGGTTTCTCCGGTTCAACTGACTGACAAATCTACTGTGGACGAAGAACCGGACGAGGACGAGCTGTCTGGACTTGTAGATGGAAGCATCAAGCTAAATGACACTGATCTACACGTACTACCTTCAAGTAAGTTTCTCTTAAACTATCTGGAAAAAGTAAAAGCTATAATAACAAGACTCGAAGGTTTAATGATGTGTCGCAAAGTACTTGCTGTGAGGTGTAAATGGGATTGTGATGACGTAATATAAAGATTAAGCCAAGCCAAGCGGAGCTCCCGGGTTATTTATTCCTACTGGCATTAATTAAACAACGAATTTGCGGAATAACACAATTTTCAATTTTTTTGTTCAACATTGCCGAAAGTTATCAAATAAAGAAAACCAAACAAAATAATCTAAAAATAATCGCCCGGTTATAAAGTTAATTTTTTTTCAAGACATGCCAATAATTGCAATACAGAGCAAAAAGCAGCTTTAACCTGTTTACTGCCGTGTTTCAGATTAATCGTTTTTTCAAACATCGGTAATTTTTAACCTCACGCGCAGTGTAAACAGAGAACTTACAGGGTCAAAAAAACAACCCTCCTTTGGTCAACGATAGTTAAGGCCCGGCCAAACGGATCCAACATGTTGATGCAACATTGTCCAACATTGTTGAATCCAACATGTTGCACTCGTTTGGCCACCATGTTGTACGATGTTGCATGATGTTGGATGATGTTGGACGAAGTTTGATATCCATCAAACATCGTCTTCGTCCTCTCAGGTGTTTAACAACAATGTTGCATTCGTTTGGCCACTGTTTTCAACAATGTTGAACGCGCGCATGCCCACTAAGCTGACTTTGCGGTATCTTTATACTTGCTTCGCACGTTGCCGGGTGAGTGTTCAAGATACAGTCTCACGAACGAGCAAAGTTTTTACTCTCGACGAAGAGAGCTCTAACACAAGCGATCTCTCTTCAAAAAGAAAGCGAAAGGGAAAAGGAGCAGCTGATACTGTAGACCAGCGAAAGCGAGGAGATTGTCTTATGCGGAGGTCGAAAGACTTTAGCCTGGTTTTCACTAGCGACGCAAACACAAGCGCAAGCATAAGCGCAAGCGTAGCTTATGCTAAGTGAAAACAAACAATACCCAAGCGAACTCAAGCATAAGCACAAGCACAAGGAAAAATTTTGATCCATGCGCTTGTGCTTGCGCTTATGTTTATGCTTGCGTTAAGCCCGTTTTTACAGTGAAATAAGCGCTCTTGTGCTTGAGTCGCTTTTGAAAACCAGGCTTTATGTACAGTTATCGGTCTCGCAGCATTTGCAGAGTCTTGGTAAATTTTGGTCCAAACCCTTGAGACAAGTGTTGAATCCAACATGTTGCATTCGTTTGGCCATCTCGTTCAACATTGTTCAACATCGTCCAACAATGTTGGATTCAACAATGTTGGATGATGTTGCACTCGTTTGGCCGGGTCTTTAGAATAACAAAATTTGTAATTTCCAAATAAAATACATTTCTTGCCAATCAAAGATTGTCCAAAAAACAAACATGGAAGTAAAATTTTAAAAATTTGCAGCAAAATTTGATCCTGTTCTCACATGGGTGAATTAACCATTTCGGTTTGTCTACGTAGATCGAGTAATTACGAAATTTCGTGAATTAAGACACACACAAAAACAGACAATAAGCTTCCCAAAATTTAAAAAAAATAGATATTCAGAGAATCACGTGTTTATGCCTGAAAAGCAAACACGTTCAATTTTCGCCTCGAGTAAATGTACGCGTGGGCGAACGAAGCGAACCTTACGCGTCACTGCGAACATAGCTTTGAAGCATAATTCATTGACCGAACTGAGCACATATTTCGCTTAAGTTGCTTCAAATACAACTAATCGGTCAATTAAACATAAAGCACTGTAAAAATTAACATTCAAACTTGAAGTTTTTAGCAAGGTGGATTCCAAGAAGCGCTCAAACATTCCGGAGAAAAATTATAATTCTTGACATGATTTTATGTGATCTGTGAAAGCACATCTTTGTCCGCCGATGACTTTTAGTGAGGGTGGAGAAGTTAGACTAGTAACAAACATATCTCGTAGGAAGTTAGAAAATTTTTCTAAACGATTTTGACAAAAAATGTTTTTAGAAAAGACAAATAGGAATACGAACCTGACAGTTTAGTCAGTTGGCAAACACGCGGAACACAGAGCTGCATAATAGCGCTATTTCTCACAAACAACTACGTTGCTTGGCTAAGCAAACAGAAAACCCTCAAGTGCCTTGATAGTTTTACTGTTTCATCCCATATCCACCGATTAAGCTTCCTCAATTAAAGATACTCAGCGGCAAAACACCCGCCATCCAGTTATAACGAAGACAACGCTTACGAAACTACACGGGCTCATCCCTTGTAGTCCGTCCAATGTGTGTCTGTTGAAAATCTTGTGGAGTGGATGGTTCTTTGGGAAGCATCTGTCGACGATGTGTAGGAACTTTCTTCCAAGGTTACTTCTCACGTTTGAATTGAAAGGAGGGTTGTGCCATGTGGTGTTTCTGTTCGTTTTCTTTTGTTTTTCGAAGTTTGCTCTTGTGAAGGATTGTACGTCAGCTTGTGACTGTATCCACTTTCTTTAAGAGCGTTCGGGTAAGGTGCAATGGATTTGTCAAATACTTCTTTGCTGGATGAAATGTTAGTTAACCTTTTGTTAATGTTGAGTGGGATGTTTTTTAGTAATCCTGGGGGATGGTTGCTCTCTTGGTGGACATACGACAGTTTGTTATTAAGCTTCATGTATGGCTTGTAGCTGCCGTGTGTGAGGTCGAAGGTCATATCAAGAAAATTGACGATCTTTTTGTTAGCATCAATTGTGATTTTGAGGCCATTTGATTTGAACACTTGGCTGACTTCTTGTTTGGTTTTTTCAATTTCTTTCGGAGTGGCTTTGCAAATTGCGAGACCATCGTCACGGTACAGGCCAACTTCATTTTTGAATTTGGATGCTATCATTGACAGCATGTAATTTCCTATTAACTCACACGTTTCTGCACCGTAGTATGAGCCCATTGTGACATCAAACATGTTGTTTGTGTTCTTCTTGATTCATGGAGAGTTCTGGTGGTAAAGGAGTAACCTTTTTCGCGTGGATAATGATGTGGCGGTCTTGTTAAGTGATGGTGGTGAATCTTGAGGCATAGTCTAATGCTTTCAATAACAGGTCTTCAGATATGGATGGGTAAAAGTCGCAGACGTCAAAGGTGATAAATGCGTGCTTTTCCTTTTCTAGGATTGCTTTAAACCATTCTATGGTGTCAGAAGAAATGAAACAGAACTCTCGAAGTATGTTTGGAATTTACAAGACAACAAGAAGCCTTTCCAAATGAAATGGAAAGTTTTAAAGAAATATAAACCCTACAGCAACACGAACAAAAGATGTAACCTTGGTCTTTATGAAAAATTCATCATCATTTGCAAAAAGAGCTGTGTACCTAAACAGGCGAAACGAGCTAGCGAGTTCATGCCCCCACAGAAACAGATATGTACTCCGGAACTTTGAATATCGAAACTAAGACAAAAAGCATCTGTTACCTAGATACAATCTCTTGAATATAACGCATCCCCATAACACAGGGGCACCCAACGAGCCAAATCAACCAAAAGCTGTAGAAAGGCATTTTTAAGTACCTTATGGTGTTTGAAGTCTGTTTAAAGTGATGTTTTCGTTAGCTAGAAAAATTTCATCTGTTCGGATTCCCTAGCTGAAGTTTTAATTGCCCGAAAAGGTTAGGGAACAAAATCTTCCTTTGAGTAAATGTAAGCTGAAATGAACTTTCCACGAACTTTCTTGGGAACAATTTTCTTTCCGAAAATGTTAGCTGATGTTTTTGACTGCCAAAACCAGCAATTACGACCTTTTCGAAACCCTTATAGGGGCTATGATTTCCCCATTGCGAATCTTTTAGGCCACGATTTAGTCACGAAAATCCGAGTGCACTCTTTAATCGACGCCGAAAGCCCAAGGCGAACTACCCTCTACCGAACAGATATCTACCGAAACTTGTCGTTGGGTGCCCCTGATAACAACCATCCATATTTTACTGCCAGTTCTGTTAGTTTTAACACTCAATCGTTGAAGTTGCCTGATGAGTGTGGTCATATAATTTTAAACCATACGAAAACAGCACTGTCGCAATAAAACGGTGATTACTTTTGAAGCCTGAACTCCTGGAAGAAGTTAAAGAAAAAAAAAATTTTTTAGTCCAAACTACTTCAGATGAAAGCGTTAAGGAATTCAAAGCGGTTGAAAAAATACAATGACAATAGTTGTGGTCACACTAAGAGACTTTTGCCTAGGGAAAAAGATTTTACCTGAGTAAAATTTCCCGCGGTAAATTTATCTCGGCTTTCAATTAACCTAGGTGAAAAGGTCATACTGCAGAAATGACGGGTTTGGCAGTACGCATTTTTGGCGCCTAATTCGAAAACATGCATGAGTTTCAAGCGGCCAAATGAGAAAATTTTTATTCTCCTTTTACCGCTATTCTTTACTTTATTTCAACGAAATAAGGCGGTCAACTGTTGTTTTCCCACTGCGGTTTGATTTCCCGTCGTTCCCAAAGGAGACGGCAAGCCTCGTTACTTCAACTCTCAAGATCACGTTTTTCCAAAACCACTGAGAAGGCAACATCTTATCTGTCATTAGCGCACTTGCCGACGAGCGTTGATGATTGGCTGGCTACCTCGGGATTTCAGTTTACCCCCCTCAATCCGGGTAGGGTAGCTGTCAAGGGAAATTCTATTGTTCGCTTGATATGTTCAAGTTCACTCAGATAAAATTTCCCCAAAGTAATTTACCTCGAAAAAATCGGTCACATTGCAAAATTTCAGGTTTTCCTAGGTAAACTGTCAACAAGTCAAGTTCCCTAGGTAAAAGTCTCTAGTGTGACCACAGCTGCATTGCAAGATCGGGGAAAACAACTTTTAAATCCAATTAAGCATACGGCGCAGACGGGCTCTGAGACTAGAAATAGAAGCCGCATAACCGAGTTGGTCGCGAGTTGTAAAGCTTTTATTTAATTCTTTTGACATCATGAAATGATAATGTTTCTTTCAAGAAAATAAACTTCAAATGAAGAATGATCCTCGCAGTTGTGAACGCAATTTATGCAATGGCGAAAAGAAGCCTGAAAAAAATTCAGGACTTCATTACATACATATTTACTTATCCTCTCCCCGTGGGGGCTTTTCAGGGATAGTTTACAATGCTTCTTCAAGGTGAGATCGGACGTCAGCCTGTAAAGGTGCCTCTGGCTGCCGCTCAGTCCATATTTAATCTCACCCACTCACCCAATCCACACATGAATATCAAAGACAGATGAAAGGTAGAGATAGACCACTACACTGGGAACTACGTCCCCTACTCTTATCAAACAGTGTGTGGGTTCTTTTAAGTCCCACAAATTGTTAGGTACAAGTGTTGTGAGACGGGACCTACGGTTTATCGTCCTTATCCGAGAAGACTAGAAAGTCTAACCATTTGCAGATGTTATTACAAAGGCAGCACTTTTCTCCTCAATTATTTAAAGATCCTAAGTGTTGGTCCGGCCGGGGTTTGAACCCGCGACCTCCCGCACGCTAGTCCGGTGCTCTACCCCTGGGCTAACCGGTCGGCGAGGTTTGAACCCGTGAGCTCGCGATTCCGGTGCGATGCTTTAACCAACTGAGCTATGAAGACACTGACGTTGGGAGCAGGTCAATTGTGGTAACATATGAACCCACAATTGACCTGCTCCCAACGTCAGTGGCTTCCTAGCCCAGTTACTTATATTTTAGAGTATCGCACCGGAATCGCGAGGTCACGGGTTCAAACACCGTTGAAGTCCCGAATTTTTTTCAGGCTTCTTTTTGCAATTGCATAAATTGCGTTCACAACTGCGAGGATCATTCTTCATTTGATTTCATTTCCGCAGTTCAAATATGATTTAATTCATATATCACTCACAAAACAAACTTCACTAACTTCCTCAGCAATAACAATTTTATCTACATCACTCTCAACTATAAGCCTCCTATTCTCCCTCTCCACCAACGTCGTGGCTTTTAAAATTCGATGGCTAAGTTCCCGTAGCCTCCTTCGTAGCCTTTGTTTGTATGGGTTCTATACTCCCTCCTAATTGGATACTCAGACATAATGCATGGGAATGGAATGTCCGGCTCTGTTCAGCAAAACGTTGGTGGGAAGGGAGAAAAGGACCGACACAAACAACGGCGCGCAGCGAAGGAGGCTACCTCAAGTAGGGAACACAATAAACAATGCAATCAACCGACGTGCATAAGATTACAGGCAATGTAAAAACTACAAAACAACAATATCCGCAGACCGGTTAGATCAGTGGTAGAGCATCGGACTACCATGCGGGAGGACGCGGGTTCCAACTCCAGTGGGACCAACACTCAGGGCCTTTAAAAAAACTGGGGAGAAAGTGCTGCCTTGTAATAACTTCTGCAAATGGTTAGACTTTTTTTCGGATAAGGACGATAAACCGTAGGGCCCCGTCTCACAGTACTTTCACTTAATCTGATTCTGTGGGACGTAAAAGAACCACTATAATGTAACAAAACTCTGGCTGTGACCACCCCTAGCGTCTGTTCTAGATATCTACATTATATATATACATAGCTACCTGTGTTGACACTTGGATCAAAGTGATATTACAATTCCAATGTCCCACCATATATTTCTTTTTCACCCAGCAAATAAAAGATTACATTTTTTCTTTACTGGCACCGACTTCGAATGGCTTTCCTTGGGCCAATTTGTGTCCAAAAATTTAGCAGCAGCAGGGAGAACGGGGAGTTTTACGATCCAGATGAACTATTCGATACCAAACGTTCGGAAAAGAAACAAACAAACATTCTTGAGTCCAAACTACTTTCTGATGGAAGGGTAAAGGAATTCAAAGAGGATCAAAACAAAACCTTGGAAGAAAACAAAGTGCGAAGATAGTGCTTGCGAAACCACACATGGCTTATCCACATTTCAGCACATTTCGCTGTTTTATAAACATTGAAACGATCATTCTTATCTGCTCAAACAAAAAATCTCAAGAATTACTCAATTTAGAAGGCGAAACTTCGTGTCTTTGGAGGAAGATCTTTTCCAAATAAAGCGTGTAGCGCCCTGGTTTTTGACATTTTCTTGATAGCTTTTTGATTTTGAGATTTTGAGAGACGCACATGCATTTGATCGGCTTTTTTTCTGCCCTCGAGTGCGAGCAGCAGAAAGCGCGTTTAAAAATTGAGCCTCGTTCTGGCTTAGGTGTCCGTCAGCCTGTCTTGGGCCTGCGATACAATCGAAAATGATGAGCTCTCAACTTGAGCCCGCGATCTGGTCATGTGATACTGGTCAGCGGATACCTTTATTAGACAGGTGTCAATTGACCATAAAATGGTTGTCCAGTATCAAAGATATACGCTGTAAGCTAGCTGGTCAACTGGAGTATGGCCGCCAAGTTGGATGATTATGATTATGATTATGATTACTATGATATTATTAATTATTGCATTGGGCAACTCCGTCGTCGTCGTCGTGCGGTGACGCCCACGAGCAATACCGCTAGCCATGATTACCATGAGAAAAGCAGTTCACGGGTTCCTATAAGTATGGTGCTCCGCTTGGCAGACCTTCGGGCCTCCGGAACTCCGCTACAGGTCCTTGATTTTATAATTCTCTTTTTTCATTCGTAAGAAAAGAAAAAAGAAAGAGACTGTGAGTTTCATTTCACTAGCGTCGTGACTTACTTCTATGAACCTACCTTTTAATCATTTGAATGTCACCTTTCAGACACATCCGTATTCAAGTGCTTGGGACACATTTACAAAATAGGCGACGAGTTGGTGTCTACACAGTTTCTGGTACTAAACAAGGAACAAAGCATAAAAGTTGGACCCGGAGATGTGATTGTCTCTGCGCAAAGTCACGGGTTCATCGAGAAGGTCACCAGAGTGAATCACACATTAGATATGATCTTCCTGGAAACAGAGCTTGAGAGATGTACGGAGAATTCCACCTGGACACACAGGTACGATGGTGACTAATCACAAATGGAGACATGACCACCACCTGGTTGTCAACAAGTTTGTACCTACTTAATGACTACACAAAGAATGTCCCGAAAAGGGAGTTTAGCAGGTGGACCCTATAGTAAAAAACTCCCTAAAAGAAAATCTAAAATATTCAACAAACGTTAAAAACCTAATGTTAAAAGTTATTCAAAAGAGCTAAATTATATTCAAGACATGTAAAAATTAAGACCGTTTCAACATATAAAGAAAAGATACTACAAGATATTTAAAAGAGATCGTAAAGACTGCTTAAAACTTCCAAGATTTCCCGCTCCGACAACACACTCAGGTAAATCATTCCATTCTTTATCAATTCTTGCAAAAATGAGTATTTATAACAGTTCCAGTTAGATCCCTTGAATTGCAACTGAAAGTTGTGGTTGCTTCTTGTTCCTCTTGCAGCAAATTCGAAGAAGTCTTATTAACGAAAAGACAAACTTGTAGCACTCGATTAAAGAAAAATATAATCTTCGTTTTTCCAATGGTGACTATTTTAAAATGGCACAACGTTCCTCATACTGCATTTCACCCCGAGGCTCTCCTCTGAACTCTTTCCAGCAAAACCATATCCTTGACCAGGTAGGGGGAGCACACTGAAGCAGCATACTCCAGGATCGGCCTCACTAAAGACTTGTATAACAAGGAAAATTCAGGTGCGCTTTTAGGGCTAAGCATACGCTTGATCAGGCCAAGAACCCTATTGACTTTATTGACGACCTCGTGGATATGATCGCTCCATGAAAGATCTTAGGATATTGTAATACCGAGATCTTTTAAATTCTTCGCGTTCTTAAAAATATCACCATTTGGATCAATTCTCTACCTTTCCTCCGACTTATCTTGTTTATGAGTTATACTCATTGTTTCACATTTGTCGGGGTTGAATTTCAACCCACGGCCAAGTTTTCCTTCATTCTGTAAGCCGAAATAAGTCAGATTGTAACATATGTGCATCGTTAGGAATACTGCCTATCTCTCTGTAGAGTTTAGTGTCGTCTGTGTATAATTTCACAGTGGAGGAAAAACCAGTAGATTATTCGTTGACGTGCATAATGAACAAGATGGGCCCTAAAATAGTACCCTGGGGGTACGCCTGATTTTTTTTATTTTTTTTCAAACAAAAATTTCTTTTTCGGCATTTGCTCTAAGAGCACATAGCCTGAAATTACCTGTAGTGAGTCCATGATGATTAAATCCCATGCAAGACAACGCGTTGCGACCGACCCACTAAAAAGCTCTGGAAACATTTGAGAAGAGGGTCGTTACACCGTACCTTTCTAGCTTGTACCTATAGCGCAGGCGTCTGTGTGGAACGCTATCGAACGTTTTGAAAAAGTCTAAGAGAATAACGTCCTTTGGCTTCCTGTTGTTACGAGATTTTGCTCAATCGTTAAAACATGGCAACAGCTGTGTAACTACTGTCGAACGACCTTTCATGTACGCGAATTGATTTGGAATTAATACACTGGCTTCGCCCCAAAAATCCATAAATAAGGTGGGATATTTCGTGATGCATACACAATATAACATATTTCATATAAAGGTGGAACGTTTGGTGACGTTATATGGCAATAACCGACAACCTCAGTGTTAACCCGAAACAACACTCTGTTTAAAGGCAGAGAAGAACTGCTGGGTTAGGCACTGATCTCTAGTGATTAGGCCTAAGCGCTGACTTGAAATGGTTAGCTTTCATATATTGTTATGGTGAAGTCATATAAATTTGTTAAAACTTGCCTCCCTCGTCAGCTACCAATCGCTGCTGTAGTGGATATGTAGAGGATATGGACATCATTGTGACCCGTATTTCCCGGGTTCGACCCTTTGTATGCTCTTTTCAAAGATTTTTTTTTTAAACTTAGTGAAAATTTACTAAGATCGTTTGGCACTTTATATACACAAAGCTAAGTGTGTGACCTGACTTTGAAGTATCCATTCTAGTCACAACCATTCCTTCAAGATGCGTGGTGACAAACCGCCAGGCAGGGGGACTTGTAAACATTCAGATTCTTTAGCAGCTTTTCAATCTCGTTTGCGGAACAATAGATGTTAGAAAGCTTAGAAGTGCCAACATCGTCGAGTACAGGAAAGTTATCAGTCTTCGGATGTAAACACTGACGAATAAAATTGATTCATGCTCTGAGCAATGCTGAGGTCGTCTTTCAGAGTTGCTCAATCAACAAGAAGGGAGACCAAATTATTAGTTTCCTTACGCAACAAGTCCTTGTTCCGTTATACTACACACTTATTTATCCCTTCTTGGCTTATAGCTCAATTACGTGGGGAAATACGTATCCAACTTCTCTACGGCCTCTTATCACTTTGCGGAAAAAAGCAGTTAGAATAATAACCTTTTCTGATTTTAATTCCCATTCTAGTCCTCTTTTTCGCAAGTTGGGGCTAATTAAATTCGGGGACTTAATATATTTAGACAGTGCTCTTTTTATGTATGATTACTATTCAAATAGACTCCTAAATACTTTCAATAACGTTTTTAAAAGCATTGACAAATAAAGTACACCAATATGCAACCAGACTGGCCTTTAAGAAGTCTTATTACTTACCGAAAGCTAGGACAAATTATGGGAAATTTAATATCTTTTCAGTGGGGCTAAACTCTGGAATTCTATCAAAGAAGATCTAAAATCATAGAGTCGTTTTCGCTTTAAAAAGCTTTTGAAAGAATCTGTCGTCTCCAAACATTCATTGGTTCCTTGGTGTACTTTATGTGCAGCTATTTGTGTGTGCAGCCGTTGTTTCAGCTCTTTCTCTATTCGCGTGTGTCTCTGTTTATTCATTACAGTTTAAATACTATCTTTGTATGTTAATGTGTGCATTTGTTTATTTACTACAACAGTTACTTAAATATGTAATTGCTATTTACTATCCGCACGGCCCAGTCGCTAAGCTCGATTAGCTTTTGCTATTTCTCAGTGGCTGTGCTCTCTCTCTCTCTCTCTCTCTCTCTCTCTCTCTCTCTCTCTCTCTCTCTCTCTCTCTCTCTCTCTCTCTCTCTCTCTCTCTCTCTCTCTCTCTCTCTCTGTCTCTCTCTCTCTCTCTCTCTCTCTCTCTCTCTCTCTCTCTCTCTCTCTCTCTCTCTCTCTCTCTCTCTCTCTCTCTCTCTCTCTCTCTCTCTCTCTCTCTCTCTCTCTCTCTCTCTCTCTCTCTCTCTCTCTCTCTCTCTCTCTCTCTCTACAATTATTTCACAATTATTTCTTTAAAGTACTCTACTCCTTTTTATCAAGAGCACAATAAAGATTGTTGTTTGTTGTTTGGTTGTTTGTTATGCGTAGACTTGACAACTCCAAAAAAGTTTAGAATTGTTGTTTTCCTTTAACTCCTCGGCCATGTTCTTAATATAATTTTTGGTCAAATAGATAAAATTTTAGAAGAAGAGTGGATACGCCGAACTTCAGTGTTTTTAACTTTAGGTTTGTAGATACCACTCTCCCTGACTGCGAAAAAGAGCTAGAATTGTCACATCTGGTGCTGAACTTATCTCCTGTGTCAGAAAAAAAGAAATAATTCCCATCTTGCGACTTACTTGGGGAAATCAACACAAAAAAGAACACCAAAGGACCTTTATACACAGACCGACTAATTTAAACACTTTGCTTTGCGTTGCCTTACCATGCAAAAGCAACTTTCGACAAGTTGCATCCTCAAATGTAACTTTAAAGTAGTCATGATGGGATATCATGCGCGTTGCGTAATAGTGTTTAACCATGCACTGATTAATGTTCATTTTGCCTTATTTAAGATTCAATCCTCGATTTCCTGGTTCACTGTCCAACAACGACGTGGTTTGTACTGGTGGTGATAACAGCAATGGGTTGATAATAACTGACCAGGACAACAAACCAAGTATCAGTAAACGATTCCATAATAGGAAGAAGCAGCGTTGCGCTCATTGCTAAGGTTAGCGAAAAAAAAAAACGTAAGTTCCAGCTTCTATGATACATGTCAGTCCGTAGAATGCGCATATGAAGAAATTCAGTTTAACAGAGTAGTTTTCAAAGGACTGTCGCAAAAATCACAACAAGCTCACAAAATACAAATACGGTTAGAATCAAATGCATGCAGCCGTCGCCAAGTGAAGGAAATTGAATACGAGCAAGTCCTGACTGGTTTTGGTTTGGCTTCTCATTGGTTGAGAAAGTGATGCGAGTTTGCCAACCAATCCCGGAGCAAAGAAAACGCGAATTACCTACGATACTTAAAAGGTAAGTGATTTCGTAGAATCCATTATTCAATACATGTTGGATTCTTAATAGCAATAAGAGTTAAAGTCGACTGAAACGCACGGTGAAAATCAGGTTCCGCTCTCTGAAGACGTGCGCAGTGTTTAGGTTAAAAGTCAAGGAGACTACACTAAAGCAGGCGTTCGCATCTGGGCGCTTTTGCTGATCTACAATCTTTGCCATAATTAATTGCAGTACTACACAATGGGGAACTCACTTATGCATCCGTGCTTCTCTTCCCTTCACTCAATGTGAAGCCAAACCATTTTTGTTTGATGTTGAGATTTTTCTTATATCGATAGTCGGCAGTCCAAGATAATTATGAGTGGTTGTGGGTGGTGCATTTACCGAGAACCGGGCACTATTGGTCTACTATAACATTTCGTTATCACTGATTCCTTTACAGGTCGTTGAAGCGCATGTTTCAGATGACTTTGTGCTCATTGAAGTTCTCTATGTCCATGCTGTGATAAATGGCACTGCTGTTACTGCTGCAAGATTAGACGAATTGAAAAAGGAACATAGACGGCACAAGAGGGACATCAATACTGAAACCATTCAATTCAGGAAGTCCATCCAAAGGGAAAAGAAGCTTTCGGTGAGTGCTGAGAAAATGCTTATTTGTGTTACTGTTTCCTGTTGGTGAATCGTCTTGATAACGCAAGCGAAAACTGAATAATAATAATAATAATAATAATACTTTTTTGTGGTAGAACATTAATCAGAGTCTCGAGATCCAACAGTTTGCAAAGTTTAAAGCAATGCAGCCAACTTAAATTGTACATAATTTAAGGCGGCTCTAAATCCGTTCCATCTGGTAAAACACAAGGTAAAAATAATGTTTGCGCCATGCTGTACAGATTCACGATATGTGATCTAGAAGTTAATGATTTGCCAACGTATGAGTTGAAAAGTAGCTATCAAACAGAAAACAGTGATGAAACCACTTTCCATGAATTGGAGCTTCTTCTGCTGAGACTTAAATGCGAAGAAACAGGATCGTCCAAAGTAACATGATCGATTTACTTATTTCAAATTTCTTTTCTTTGAACTGTTGATCAATTTTTTAACGTGTTAAGTGAACATGAGGAAAGGGAAAGTTAATCAAATCGAAAGCAATACCACAACCACGTTGAGAAAAATGGAGCTGGTTTTGTTCAATTTTAATAGCGAATAATCAGAAACGTCGAGATTAAATATGTTTTGACTAAGGATTTCCACCGTTAACTTTATGAAATGTGTTTGCGTGTGTGTTAAATGACATTGCTAATAAGCTTACTCTCCGACATAATTTCTCCTTTCGTTGTGTACTTAAAGTAAATCTGTGCAATTGACATAGTTTTATTTGTTTGTTTGTTGTTGTTTTTTTCATAAACTAGATTCTCGGAAAGGGCTACATAAGTGTAACCCAAACATACAAATTGTACACAGACTTTATCGTCCGAATGGGAGTCTTCACTGACAGAGATCAGAACGGTGATTTTACCATCACAGACGTGTTGTTTGGTGCAGAGTTGACGGGTGAAGCGATTTACAACGTGGGGGTACAGATTGGAATTGAATACAGGTAAGCTATAGACAAAAATGGGTGGGTTCTACAACAAATTGAAGACCCGTACGAACGCTCTCAACATGTTGGCCAACAACATCCAAACTTGTTGGGTCTAACATGCTGGATGCGTTTGAACACCGTGCTGCGTCTTGTTGGCACTGAGCTTTTGGATTTAGTCTCAACTACCAACAATTTGCAACAACACTCAACACAGTGTTCCAGCCCACTACCCAACATGTTGAGCGCAATTAGGAGGTGGCAGTTGAAACGCAGCGAATCCAGTCAGGATGTTTTTCCTCGCGACATTTCCGCTCGCTCGGGCACTCCCCAACAAAACCGCCAGCTACGCAAGGTACATATAATATGACGTCACCATCCACTTTGTGGACCGTGCAGGGTACAATTTTAAACTTCTTACTTTACCCATTTCAATTCGAAGCTCAAATTGTCTGGAAGCTATGAATGAGCTGCTTCCCCTCCCACGTCCTAAGGCTCAGGAAGGGAACAAAACCCAGAAAAATTTGGGTGGGTTTTATTTGTTACCACAAGCTCCTTACCTTCTCCTAAACCTAAGTAGTGTGGTGAAAAGAACGACACTTAATAGCATTACATTCAAAAAGCGGTTTTGTTGTTGTTGTTGTTGCTGTTGTTTTCAGTATTTTACGAGCTACCCTTTTATTTCTTAAACCAAAATATGGCGTTTCTCAGGCAGTTTAAGGTCTGGGTCAGCGGCGTTTATTAGATAAAATGGCTTTTTCGTAATATAACAGCCCAGAGTAACGACCATGAAACGAAATTCGGTACATACGAAGCTCCCATCGTCCTTAACATTTTCAAGTAAAATAGACATTACCATAGCTCACGTGACGTATCACGTGACCATTTCATTAATAAAATCACTTATTTGAGGAGTAGGTGACGGTCGTTGGATATAATATCGAATAAAAACGCATTTCCTATGCATATTAATTATTTCCAGCGTTTCACGTTTGGAATGACCGTCCATCGTTCTCAACAAAAAACTTATGAGGACAAAGGTCATTTTCGGCCCAAAATTCAGCCTTTGACTGTTAATAATTTAAAATCTAAAACTCTTTAACGATCACTCCAAGCGTTGAAAGTTAGATATATTGGATTTCCACTGGAAACGCTGATTTGTTAATCTGAAAACATAAAATCCGCCACCAAATCGCTGATTTATTTTTTTCACATTTTGATCACGTGACCAGTCACGGGATGAAAATTATACGTTAAGGAAAAAGAGGACAACAAGATGTATCTTCAGGGAAAGTTTCATCCGGTGCTAGGCAATCTGAAGAAAAGTTTTTGGCGATCAACCATATTTCTGAACATATTTAGAAACCCAGGCCTTAAACTGCGTGATTTCTGGGATGTGGGACGTGGAGGGTTCAAGCGATATTTGCTTGTTTTTCTTTTTTTTAATAAGAATTTACATAACGAATTGTGTTTTATTATATTTGTACTTTTCTCTTATTTCCATTTAGCATTAATTATTTTATCTCTTTTTGGATTCCAATGACATTTGTAAAAATGTAGATATCCCGCAAAACAGCTGGCAAAAACCTTGGTTTTTTTTTTTTTTTTTGCATTTGTCTGTTTTCCTTTTTTAATAAGAATTTTCATAACGAATTGGGTTTCACTTTCTTTAGGTGTTCAAAAAAAAAAAAGAAAAAAAAAAGAACATGCATACCATTCTGGAGCTCAATAGATCTAAATTTATGATATAGTTTTATTAATATTTGTACTATTCTCTTCTTTCCGTTTTAGCTTTGATTTTTTAAATCTACCTCCATATAAGATTGTCAGGCCAATTCAACTCGCAGGTTTCTGCATACCTATTACTGGAGTATGTATCCCATCGGCACTTTTCTTTGAAGCCAATCTCAATGTCGCTGTCAAAGCTACGGTAAGTTTAAACAGTTAGCTAGGTGATATCCTGCAACCAGAGAAAACGAAGGGGTAAAAAAAAGTAGACCGGTCTTGAAACACCTAGTTTACTAGGGAACGCTTTCCTCAAAATTTAATCCCAAATCCTGATTAAGGTTATATTTCACAATCATTTTAATTCAGGAGCTGACATATGAAATGGTAAGGAGGTGAGAAATTTATTCTTAGCAACAAAACTTTGAAAAACGGACATATAGGCTGCTTCTATACTCAGAAAGATTAAACTTATTCACCCACACTGGCATGGATCCTCACTATTCCTGTTTAAAAACAGAAACAAAATCAAACGCTGAAAATAAAATTGCACTGAAATAACGAAATCCAGTCAAAATGGGGTGCGGACAAAATTGTTTGTCAAAAACATTTTAAGAAAATTTAACAGGGACAATGGCAGCTGTACCCCTCGATTTATTCAACTTTTACCATTTCTACCAAAAACAGGGAAAAATTTATGTACCGGTGGGATTCACTTCAAACGCTCGGTTAGGACTGGGAGGATTTTGCACGAGGCGAGGAGGATGCAGCAAAATCAATCCACTTGTAAGTAAAAGAAAAAACCCAGAAACATCTCCACAACCATTATCACCACCACACCATCACCATCATCATCACCACCATTACTATCATCGTTATTTATCATCACCATCACCACCACCACCATGATCATCACCATCATAAACGTCACCATCACTAACACCACCGTCGCCATAACCACCATCACGACCAATATCACCACCAAAATCACCACCACCATCACATTCACCATCAATTCAAGTATCACCATCAACATCACTACCATCATCATCACCATCATTTTCATTAAGTCAGTCCGTGGTAGGGGGAAGAGTACTAAAAAAAGTTAAGTATGGGGATTGTCTGCCCCGAGGTCCGACCCCTTATCCTTTTATATACCATTTTTGGCAGAAAAGGTACCCGTTTCGTATACATCCCATTGACAAATGGTGCCCCTTTCGTATACCCAAAACAGGAAGCCTTCTTTTCATTTTCGTGAAGCGTTCAATAAATTAAAACAGTACAGTCGTAAGGTATGTGTGTTCGAAATATTTTAATGAAAGGCCCTTTTAAATATCTAAATCACAGATTTCCCTACCCTTTCATATACTTCGACTCGTGGAATCCCTACCCTTTCATATACCTGAAGCGTGAAAAAGGTACCCCTTTCGGGCGGAGCCTCCCCTTTTAGGCCATTATAGGGAGTATCCCCCGGGAGGTCAGTAAAGCCGGAGGGGAATCACACTCTTAAAAAAGTAACCTCCCTTATGTCATTTCGTCTCCCAGTTTAGGGTCAATCGTAATCTCAACAATGGTAGACCTACAGCCGAAGGCGAGTTTGGTGCGGAGGTATTGCTCGTTCCCAAGGTAACACTCAGAGTACCTTCAGTACCGAGATTCCTCAGAAGGCTGGTGAATAGATTTAACAGTCTTTGGAAAAAAGTATTCAAAAAATTCCGTAAGTATCATTCATCTTGTTTCTTAATTATACACAGCGCAAAACGTCTTGAAGGTTTTTTTGGTAATCTACTTGGCAACACTTTGGTATGGCATTTCATTGTTCAAGTGACTTGATGCTCACAGCAACGAGATTTTGACAGCCATGAAAAAAAAAAACAAAAAACAGGATTCGTTGGTTTCCAGCAATATTTACATCTTTCAGAGTTAAAGATTATTGATCATATTTTAATCAGCTTAAACGGTCTTCAAACGTTTTGGAGAAAACGAAAAATCCACAAGGTGGTGGGGCTCCAGATAACGTAACGTAATTCCCATATAATATGACGTCACCACCCACTTTGTGGACCGTAAAGGGGACAGATTTAGACATGGTTCAAACTTGCCGCATTTCATTTCGAAGCTTAAAGTGTCTTGAAGCTTCGAATTTTTTTAGTGTTTTGTCTTCAGTATTTTACGAGTCCTTCTTTTATTTCTTAAGCCAAAATATGGCGTTTCTCTACAGTTTTACACTTTATGGTGTGAGTCGTGGAGGGGTCTATCAATATGCATTTTTAACACGTCTAATTTGTCTTTATCTTTACAAAAAAAATACTTCTTTTTAGTTGGCTACAACCCAGGTCATAGCTCCAGTACTGGTGACTTTTCAATCATTCGACTTAGCCTCGAAGCTCCTTTTGGTTTGAAAACAGCAATCAAACCGTGCAATGCTGGTTGCATAAAAAAGTCAGGAGGACAACCGAATGAGTTGTCAATTGGTTTCGGCTTCTCTGAAGTCGTCGGGCGTTTAGCGATTGGATTCGGAGAAAAGAACTTTGAGTTAGCGGCACTGAGCGAAAAACTATATTCTGGTGGCTCGGAAAAAAGGTAGGTTCACGAATTTTTTTCCTGCATGAGATTATGCGCACACGTTATGTTCTTTCTGTTAGCACGCAGTAAGTTTGTGATAGTCTAAAGATCAACTCCTCTATGGCCAATTAGTTTGCCACCTGAGAGCTGGAATCTTTACCTGTGTTTTTAAAATGTGCATCTTTTAAAGTTGAAATTCTTGACATGCCAGATGGCTTTAAAGCTCATTTTGTTTGATTGCTGTACAAAAGTTACAAAATTGCAGTTACATTAAAACCTCGCTTCGATAGGCTTTCACAATAATTGCAAAATTACTATTAACATTATTATTAAAATAAATAATCAGTAGTCACACGATGACCATTATCATGACATCGAATAACGGTGACATTTAAACAGAATTCTACTATCCTACCTCTGAAAAGCATTCCTCTTCTAACAACCCCACCTACCTACCGAACAACCAACAAACAAACAACATCGCGATTACTACTCTAGACTGCAATTATCCCTCTGACTTTCCAGGGGTTACAAGCGATTGAAAATGTTTAATTTTAATGTGCCATTAATTAGCGTTTTGAAGTCCTTCTGTTCTCTTTTCAGTATCTGCTTTTCCTGTGGAAATGACAAGGTAAAGTATTTTAGTGTAAAAAAACGCTGACTTACAACTATTTATTTCCTTTGGAAGCCAAGCAACTGACGGACTATCTGACTTAGTGAACAGCAATTGACTGATATTGGTGGAATGACTGACTGTCGTATTATTGAGGGACTGAAGGCCTGCCTGCTTGCATTGCCAGCCTGACTGACTGACTGACTGACTGACTAACTGACTAACTGACTAACTGACTGGTTATCGTACGAATTGCGTATTTCTCTTCGTTAATAGGGAGTTTAAGAAACGAGGACGCGACGGCAACGAGAACGCCACAAAAACAATAGGCTTAATGAGCAAAAACAATCACTCTGCACGTGCGTTTTACATTTTGGTACATTTCTTTGCCGTCCTCTGCAAAACAACAACGTGAAATGACCAAAGTTTAAGTATTGGCGAGAACGTGAGCACCTGATGTCAAATTCTTCTTTCTTTTCTTTACTTTAACGCAGTTCATAGAAATTTACTTCCTGGATAGTTCGCCGACATTTTACAAGTTGAATAAATTGGAATAATCGCGAAAGTGCTACAATAACGAGAAGTTATACTTTGAAATGACGTTTTCGTTACCGTCGCGTCCTCGTTTCTTAAACTCCCTAATGAGAGGCAGTTTCACCGCTCGAACGAGTCGAACGACTCCTATGATTTGACTAGGAGCCTTCTTTATCGAGATGCAGTTGCACAACTTGTAGGAATGGACGCGACTGCTTCCTTAATGTGATGCCAGCTCAGTACTTGAACTAAAAATAGACTTCATGTTATTTCCTTGAAAAGTATCACAATCGCTGCTTGCACCAGTTGTTGAACGTATAGTTTCACGACTTGAAGAAGTGGTGACTGTTGGATATGACGGTCTGCTTACTCACTTATTAATAGCGGAGCTCCGCACGTCCAAGGCGCGCGCGGGGAACACCATTGGTAAGAAAATATGGTAACCTAACTGTGAGAGAAAAATTTGGTTATGACGTCACCGTACGTTGGACTAAGGAATGCCGCCACCGAAAACGATGGTAAAAGAATGTAACGAATGTTAATTATTTTGTTGGTTTTATTGTTGTTGTCGATCTGTTCGAACATGCTCCCCGAACCCTTGCCTTTTCGGAAGTGGATCCGACGATGATCCGAACGGAACAGGGTGGGAGTGGGGGAGAATGTAATCGGAGAAGTGACAGAATTCTGTTCATTTGCAAAAACTGGATGTTTATTAAGCCGCTGTTACACGCTGAAACTTTTAGCTGAAACTTGTGTGCAACGCCGCTGAGAAATAAGTTTCAGCAGGCATTGCACCGTGTAACATGAAAGGTCGAAAATTGTTCGGGAACGTTGAAACTGGTCTGGAAATGTTGTTTTGTTGGTTTGTGATTGGCTTACGCAGCGTAGCGCGACAAGACCGAGCGAGACCAGTTTCACGAAGTGGTGTTACACGGTGAAACTCTTGTTTTTATCACCATTGCGATCGTTGCGACCGTTGTAGAAGTAGAAAGCGGTTCTAGTTTTCGTGAAACTTGTCTCGCAACGGAAGTTCGAAAAAGTTTCACGAGACCGACCATGTTACACGGTTCAACGCCTGATGAAACTTGTTTCTCAACGCCGTTGCACACAAGTTTCAGCTAAAAGTTTCAACGTGTAACAGCGGCTTTAGATAAATTGAGTTGTTTACGAATCCAACGCACAAAATGAAAACATTCTACTCTAGGACAGGGATGAAGAATGGGGTTATCGTGATGTCCGCAGAAGATTACAGTTTCTAGCAGTGTCATATCGTCACATGAATGTCGGACAACGACCGAAAAAACTCGTGAAGCAGAAAGTAAAAAACTTGTTTGATCGAATGTTATTGAAATAAAACACGAATTGGAATCAATGCTTTTCGTAACTAATAGTAAATGATTAAAATCAAAGCAGTAAAGCAGTATCGATGGAACATGGTTTTCAAGCGGTAAACGGTAGGAAATTTAACCGAGAAATTTGCTGAGAATACAAATCAACCTTCATGGGGATCTCTTATACTCTGGCGGTCTGGCGGTTTAAGCCTATTTTGAGTGTCCGTTCGCGGGAACATGCGTATGTTTTTGGGCAGTTTACGATCAAGAAATTATCGTGCGGTTGCGGAAAATCATAACTTGATTTCGCTGTTCTCGGTTTGCTCGTGTTTGGTGGCAGTCATTCAAAAAGAGTTAATAGGCTCAGAAGATAATTAGAAGACTGAACAGTCGCTTTATTTTCCTTCAAGCAGTGAAAACGTAAAGCTTGTGGGATGTGGCTGGAGTGACAAGGATACCTCACAATTCAATGTGATTTGGTAAGCTGAATCCACTTCAAAATCACATTAAATTGTGAGGTATCCTTGTCACTCCAGCCACATCCTACAAGCTTTACGTTTTCACTGCTTGTTTTATGGATATGTGGGTACTTGAGCCTGAGCATTAGCTATGCCATGCTGATGAGGCCTAACAAGGCCGAAACAGCTGTCCATGGCTGCTAATGCTTGGGCTCAATCTTAGCTTTAGTAGATTTAAGGGCAAATGCCCGCTACCACGTGGCCTTAGTGCCTTTACTGTGGCTTCAGCTTACCAAATCACATTAAATTTCCTTCAAGACTGTTTTCTCCTCTACCCAAGCTAGCGGGAGTTTACCGCAGTTCCCGGTTTTCTCCCCTTCCTTGTGGGGAGGTAATTTGACCCAAGGCCAGGCTTCAAAGTAACTAAACAGAGCACGTGGAAAGATGGCGGCCGAGTTGGCGGCCGATAATATGGTCGATATAATCAAATGCGTTGCGTTGGAGCAGCGCCAAAAGATTTTATCCGAAAGGAAAAATTTTAAATGAAGCTGCCTTGTCCCATACAAAAATTGCAGCCGCTGAAAGAGCTACCAATCTCAAACCCAGGCTCTCTCTTTTCCTCCCTTGTCGTCGAAAGATAGATCCTGGTTGGGCCTGATCACGTGACAAGTAAAAACAACAATACCGCAGCGAGGGTGGGTCGTTAATTGTCACAGTAATAGTTTCTCTCTGCCATCAAATTTTTTTACCACCCAGATTTTGGGTGGTCACGTGGTCAGGACGAGGGTTTCCTCAAATGTTTACAGCCACCTACATTGACCCAAATGGCCACAGAAGATCAAGAAATATAGTTTTCAGTTCTCGTTTAAACCGTTTAACCCTTTCTGATCAGCTGTGTTACGGTGGCCTGTTCTGACCAGGCTTCATTGACTGTGGCTTTTCTGTTGTTTTTTATTCGTAAGCTGTCGACAGGAATTAGAAATAAGAAGTTCCTCTGTTAATTTTTAGAGGTATTCAGGAACAGAAATACGATTACTGTGCTAACATATCGTAAAGAATTTTTTAACTACATATAAGACATCGGTTACGGTGATAATCGCTGTGCTATAAGTGCGGTTTTGGTCTTTAGGAGAAAATGAAGGCGGTTTGCGGTCTGGGAAGAAGAAAATATGGCGGTTTGCGGAATGCACGGACACCTATAATAGACCCTCCTACATCGCTTCGATTTCTCGGCGAAACCGCTCTCGATTACAAAAATGAGCGATAATACACGACGTTTCGAAGTCATCTTGACTTCATTTTCAAGTGATAAATGTAACGGTCGTTTCAGGTTTAAAGTAAATGGTTGTTTATTACGTCAGCCAACGAATTAGTGTGCGCGCGATGAAATGTTCTAAACAAATACTTTCGCGCGAATTGAGTCTGATTGTGTGTTCAACTTCGGTTTCTTCTCACGGATGAAAAGCACTTCGCGGATTAGACAGTCAAGCTTTCCCTGACATTTCTTCAAAACGGAGAACTGTTTTAAAAACTCGGGGTTTGAAATTCCGTGGAAACCTTTGACATGTGCACCGACGGCTGAGGCTCTGTGTTCTTCAATTCGCTGATGGAGATGACAAGTAGTGTAGCCGATATAATCTGTCTGAAGGAATCCTGCAATGTCTTGCAATGTTGTCTCACTGTCTAAAGCCAAAATAACAGTGGATGAAGAAAGGAATGTAACTCTCTCGATAAATGTATTATGATTACCGTGCCAGCTGCTTGGGAACTTGGGTGGAAAACGGACCAACAGACCGTTAGACATGGGATCCGTTTAAACATGGATGTCTCCCTTACCCCAATACATAAATGTGGTCATGATTGGTGTGTCATACCACCTCAGACCTCCACCACATTTCCCGGCATTTTTGTCATTCCTTTTTCGTTGTCTCTTTGCCCGTGTAAACAGATTCTTTTGCAAGTACAAAGCAACCTCGTGGAACCCTGGCAAGTGGGTTACAAGCGTGTATCTCTCTTACATGAAGTGGTGCCCAATGGTACATTTCGAGAAACACTTCTTGAAGAGAAAGAGCACCTTGTTTACCTACCGTTTTACACAAAGATATTTCAGACGGTTGAAATCTATTTAACAGGTGGCTGTGGTCAACGGCTCTCATTTCTAGACGGTATCGTCAACGTGGTATTACAATTTCGCCGTCGAGCACCATGACAAACAGCTTTTACATAGTGTTGGCCAGTGATGCAAGCCTGGATCAGTAGCCTTAAAACAAGCCGGCCGAGTTTAAGATGCAATTGCCATCCCAGCTACACCTAAGTGAAGATTGGGAAATTGACGTGACCCGCATCATCTACCCATACACTTGGCAAAATGTGAGAGACCATCAGCTCTCTTACACTCTGCTTTTGAAGGCGGAGCCGGTTCCCAGGACATTATCCATCCACCTACCAAGCGGTATTTACCGTACGGTCGAAGACGTAATACATGGTATGTTGACGGGACTTCATAACGCTTTGAAGGACATTTAGCTCAAAAATGAAAAGACGATTACAATTTTAGGAGGAAAGGACTGCTTTTACATTCACGAGAAAGTTCAACATTACTTCGAGTTGAGGTTGCCCGCTGCTTGTTACGTGACTCTGCCCAAGACATTATCCCTTGCCTTGGGGTACTTAAATCACAAGTACCAGCTTCCCGATCTGTACCAAATCCAGAGCTCTCCTGTTGGCGAATTGAATCCCGATCAAGGCATCCCTTTGTTGGCGACGACAACTACGCTGGCCAGAAAAGAAGACTTGGTGTAGGGAATGTTGACGAGACACTTTTTTTTTCAAACCATGTACGTGTATTCAGATCTAATGGAGTCCCAAGTGGTAGGAAACGCCCAGGCCAACGTGCTTCGAATACTGGTACCCCAAGGTTAGCCGGGTGACACGCTGACAGAAGAAGTCAAGCTACCAACCTATCATTCACTCCGTACATCTGTGTTTCCTCAGTGGCGATCCATATAAGGGAAGACACTGGTCAACCAATATCATTTGCGTCTGATACCGTGCGTGTAAAGCTGCACGTTCGACGTCGTACAATTCTACAACATGTTGTTACCCATGAACCATCAATTCTACCCGTATCGACAACAAATTATACCCTTTCCACAACGAGGTAGAGGGGACATAAGTATCTATGGAGGAATGCACCCTTACGGACAAGGAGGGGGGGGGGGGGGGGTGCAACGGAGTAGGTGGAATGTTTCGTTCCCTATTTCGTACAGCCACACCCTTTCTCAAAACAACAGCGAAGAAAGTGGGAAAGCGATTGCTCGATACCGGATTGGAAAAAGGAATGTAAATTGTCCAATACGTCATGAATGGTCAAACTTTGAGGGCAGCTGCAAAATCGAGAACAAAAGCTGCGGGGAAACGTTTACTCACACGTACCATTGATGACATTACACAGCAAGGTTGTGGGAGAAGAGCACATAAGCGTACGGAAAAAGCCAAACAAATCAGTACACACCCGACCAAGAAAAGGGGAACATCGCATTCGACGTTCAAGACTATTTGTGACTAAGCACGGCCTCAGCACACCCTCTCTCAGCCCCTGGTGGGAATTTAAGCTTGCAATTGTTTCAAGCAACTGTATCAGATGTGTCTGATGTGAACCATTTCAAGCGGGAACCAACCCATCGAGTTTGTCATCAAACCTTTAGCGGACTACATTAACATTAACAAGACGGAGTTACGACTGGTGATAAAAATTACCAAACAAGATAGATCGCCCACGGGTGACGGAAGAAAGTACTCTCTGCTCAATAATACCTTCCATTCCATCATCAAACAGTTTACCACCAAGATCAACGAAACGCTAGGGACAGAACAGTCAGACACTCAAGCTTACAATACTTACATCAAGACGTTATTGAACTTTACGGAACAGGCCAAGAAGTACCTTACCAAAGCTCTGTTACAAGGACGTGCCGGACACATTACAATACAATAGACAGTAATGACGGTTTGTGAAAAGAGCAACATTTACCAACAAGTGTTGTTGGTTTGAGTACCCCTTTGCGAAATGTTTAATAATGACAAGTTACTCCTGAATAGTTTGAAAATCAAAGTCAAGGTGGACCTGAACAGTGACGCCTTTGTGCCCATGGGGGGTGAGACTCCCAACAACTGCAAACTAAAGATGGTGTCAAGCACCCTTCGCGTACGCACGGTGCGTGTAGCTGACAGTACGAAACTAGAACATAAAGAGATCATGCAAGGCAAAGAGGGGAGTTATGCCCTACCAGCCATCTACATGGGGATGATTCCCCAGTACATCATTTTTGGAATGGTGCGAAACGATACCTATAACGGTAGTCTGGGAAGAAATCCTTTCAACTTTGAGTTGATAGGCCTGAGTTGCAGTCCCGGTCTCGAAATTGCCAGAGAGTATTGGGAGAACCGATACGGCTTGCACCGTTTTGATTTGACGCCAGCAGGAAATGGACATCTCGATCACGTGATACCCCATCGAACGGGCAACGTCAACCTGTACCTGAAATTTGGTACTCAAACTGCTACAGCTCTCAATTTAATAGTGTACGCGGAAATTCAGAATCAGTTGGAAATTGATCTGAATAGGCGCGTGGTCTACGATTTGTCGCAAGGATCTTAATTCAAACATGATGCATACTACCCAAGAACTATGGCAATCCTGTCTTTGTGACACCATTTTAGCTCCACTGATTCAAGGCGTATTCTCAAGTGACAAATTACCTGTCGTCAACACCTATCCCGCCGGTCCCATTGCAAATACGGACCCTCACGATCAGCCCGGAACACACTGGGTGGCCATGTACTTTGAAGCACCCCACGAAAGTGAATTCTTTGATAGTTAAGGATTTCCTCCAGAGACATTGGTTATCATACTTTTCTCCAGAGACACTGATTCTTACCGGTTCAAACAAAAAAAAAAACAATACATAAATTAAAAAAAAAAACCTCGATAATTAGTCAAGTTAAACGGCGACACTTCATTGTTTAAAGTCTTTGGACGAAGATCTCTAACTTTTTTTCAAATCAAGCGTGAAGAGCGCTAGTTTTTGAATTTTTTTGACAGCTTTTTGACAACATTCTGTCAGATTTTGGGATGTATTTGATCAGCTCCCCCCCCCCCCTCCCCCCCTCCTTGAGTTTGAATTTCTGCCTTCAGGAAAATGTAAGCTTCTAAAAAAAGCAATGCCAATACTGGTCAAAGGTCATAAGTTTCTTCTCTTGTTGTCTTCAATTTGTTACATTTTTTTCTGATTTCTTACCAAAGTGTGGAGCAGGGCTATCTAAAGTGTGACTTTTCATTTTGTATATATGAAGGAGCGGACGTACGGTCGTACGGTCATACAGTGAACAGAACCAAATTTTCTCATGGGCTACTATGTTTCCTTACCCGTGGTGCTCCTCTATGAACTAACCAATTTAAATACGTAATTGATGACGAACAAGTGGACGGACGCATTGACTTACTGGCACAATGACGAAATGAATGATCAATCGACATTCTCACTGGCTGCCTAAATAGCATTTAGGCTGATTGACTTGATTCACTGATTGAATAGATGATCAGTTCACAGACCGACTGGGAACATAGCTCACTGACCTTCTGACTGGGCCAGTGATTGACTGAGAGACTAAATGGTGGACTGTCTGAAGTCAAAAGCCTAGACTGACTTGATGACTGACTTATTGACTCACTAGTTAACTGAACAAGTTTTGAGCGAGCGCCTCCCCTAACACTAACGACTTGAAAGAATAGTTGTCCGTAGAGAAAGGCTTGCTTAAGGTTTTTAATAAACCTTTTCAGGATAACTGTGGCTGCCCCACAACACATGCGCCTACAACTACACAGTCCACAACGACTGAAAAAACAACTGCAGAGACTACAGTAACCAGCACAACCGGAAGTACTACTCCATATTCCGGAAGTACCACTCCATATACAGGAAGTACTACTCCGTACACTGGAACTACGAGTTCCCCAACTACACCAGCCCCGACTACCCCTCCCCCTTGCGAATGTGAGGATGGCAAGAAAGGTTTTGTTGGCCCCGACGGGAATTGCAATTGTCCTCCGTAAGTTTATTTTTCGAAGTGTAGTTTCATAAAATTTCAGCAGGGCGTGAGCACAAACGGGCCCCATTTACGGAATACGTGAGAACAATTTTGCAGTTTAAAGGTCGCCGTTATATCTCTTCAATCTGTAGCTGGATCTTGCTCTTCTATAGTTATGATCTTGGCAAAATGATGTTCCCATTTCCTATTAATTCAGCAATTTTTGTCACTTGCTACATGAAGAATCATGTTGTTTTTATGACTTTATTCAAGGGAGTGTAAAGAAGGCAAGAAACCCGTGTTTGTGAACAACCGCTACAGATGTCCAGAGCACCCGCCATGTGGTGAACACCCGAACTGTGTTGTGGGAAGGAGAGGACCTGGTTGTTCCCAGCCTGATGTACAGCCTTGTTCGTGTGAGCGCAAAGATTAACACAATGATCCTTGTTACATTTACCCACTGACTTTTAAGAAAGATAACTGTTTAACGGCTTAAAACACTTAAATGACTTCTGCATCTGTTTGCGACTGTCATTATCGGTAGATAATTGTTTGCTAGTATGTCTTTTGTATTTATTGTTAATGTTTACGTTGAACAGAGTTTAGGTTTTTGAGTTATACTAAAACTGACTGTGGCTTTAAAGCTCGTGGCTTTGCTGAACACAGTTCAAACCTTGTTTGAGTAGCTGGCCCAATGGACAAAAAAGACAAAATCAAATAATCCCCTTCCTGATAGCGGGATTAGGATAGGTGTGACAGTGTAGAAAAGTCACATCTTTCAAAAAAAGATGATTTTTTAATCATATTTTCAGTGATGTTCCAAAGAAAAAGTTGACTATGCCAGGAAGGGTTCTAAAGTTTGACTGTATTCGTTGCGTTTCCTTTAGCGGGCTGCTCAGGAAACGGTGCTGCAGTTGCTTTGCCAGACTGTGGATCCCGCTGTGTCTGCTCGGTCAGATGGACTGGGAACTGTTGTGAAACAAGGCGCCCTTGGAGGAACTGGGGCGACCCTCATCTTGAGACTTTAGACGGTAAGGTTCCTGACATCAATTCAACTAGTAATAGGCCTCTTCAAACCAAACTGAATGCAAAGTTTTGAATATGGGACATCGTAGAATGTTAGCAATTGGATTTGTATTCTTCTTGTTTTTCACAAAAGATAAATTTGCGTTCAACAAGTACATTGCAATAAAAACAGGCTCGTTGGGCCTCTTGTGACGGGATTCCATTAAATAGATATAATGAACTTACTTAAAGGTCTAAGTTTTCATCCTGTACATAGTCTCAGTGCATCAAAGATTTCTTTTCAGTTTACAGCTAAGACTGGTGGCTACACAAATCTGCTGTTTAGAAAAAAAATAAAGCAACTAAATTTTTCTACGTCGATCAGGTGGGTGCAAGTGAGGCGTAAGTTTTGAAAGCATAATAGGTGTCAGGATTCTACAGAACGGCGTGAGCCAAGTACAAATGATTTATAGCCACTTGCAATTGATAATACACTGATTGTGAGCCATGATCGGCAGTCCAACATGCAATTAGATGGCTTTTTCTTCGACAGGAATCGAGTTCGATTACTACGGCATTGGCGAATTCTGGGGCTGTAAAAGTATCTTCAATGACTTTGGAATACAGTTCCGTTACTTTGCATATCAGCGAGCTTCACTCACAGGGGGGGTGGCTATCAAGACGGGGCAGAGTGTGCTAACAATCATGACTGTTCACACAAGTGACGCTCAAGAGTTTCCCAAATTACGGTAAGTATCTAACCCTCGTGTCTTCAGTTTCCCTCTGGTCACAACATCAATTTCCGCCAAAAAGTGCAATACAGTGTTGACAATTTCAAGTACATACCTCTTACAACCGAGTTCGAGGTCCGTACTGTAAGTTACGGGACGAGTTTTTTTCCCGTTCAACGGGAAAAGACGAGGATCTGTAACTTACAGTACGGACCGTAAAAACCAGGTTAGTAAGATATTTACTATATCTGTGAGTTTAATCCGGCGCGGTTCTCATTGATCGGCTTGCTCTTTCTTCTCCATTTGTCGCTGCCCTTCTTCTAAATGCTCAAGGAATTCAATTTGAAAGTTTGGCATACTTTCTTCGGGTTTCTGTTGTTTTTTTTCTCTGTTTGTTCGCAAGTCTTTTAACTAAGCGAGAATGAATTTATGAAAATCATATATCCTTCCTTTTAAGTAAGTATCAAACTTTTCTTGACGATAAATGTTAGCGACAAAATGTTGCACCGAACTTTTAAATTTAGCGGGCCGGACAGCCGTACTGTAGAATACGGCCCGCAAAATTGACCAATCACAGCGCGCATACTAGGTAAGAAATATAATAAAATTTAAAAGATTCTACTTGTGATAGCTGGTCACACTTAAGGGGGTGATATATGTTAGTGAAATATGGCGTGATTTTATGAAGAAATTAAAAAGGGGAAAGACCCAGAGAGTCTATCTACTGCAAGGCGGGTGCACGTCAGGTCGAGGGTGGACTGTTTGGTGTACGCCCATTAAATTTAATTTTCAATCACCTTAGAATCTTCATTTTTCTCACCTTCCCTTAAAATCACTCTCCTTACCCCGATTTCTTCTTCTTCATAAACACTCTAAAAATCACCTAAAAATCTTAGATATTTATGGGTTGGTGTTACAAACCTAAGTTGTTGTTGTTGTTGTTGTTAATTTATTATTATCATTATTATTATTATTATCATTATTATTATTATTATTATTATTATTATTATACATCATCTCAGGTTTAAAAAGTGTTCATGGCCTGGTCAATTAATTTTCTTGAGATCGAGAAACAACTAGTTGCTGAAGGTCCCACGGGAGTCCTCTCCTGAGTCCTTAAAGGGACAAAACGTTCCTTAGTATTCTATCATCATCATCATCATCATCATCATCATTGCTGTTGTTGTTGTTGTTGTTGTGACATGAAATCTCGATGAGATCACAAGGATAAAAGGTCAAAAAGTTACAAAAACGTAGCATTCAGGTGTATTTTCCTTAAGTATTTTCTTCACAGAAATAGAAGATAGAACCCTCCTGTGAAACGCAATGATGCGTACTGCGGGAAAGTAATGGTCATTACCTTTTAATGGCCAAACACTCTTTAGTCAATATCTATGGACTTAAAAATTCTTTTAACCACTCTTTACCACTTAAAAACCAGTACCACGAGACAACATTCTCAACGCAGTTCCGTTGTTATCACCGATTATACATGAAGATTTACATTCTTAAATCCTTAAGAGATCTTTAACTCATCCAGGAAAAAGGCACACGATATGACATTTTAAATAGATTTCGCATCTTTTTATTGAAATCGAGCGTGCCTTGTGTGAGAGTATATAAAACACGTAGATGACGCCAGTTTTCTGCGCGTGCACCTTCACAATCAATACAGATCTGGCATTTTTTACAACCCAAAAATAAACGTCTCGATTAAAATAGTACAGTCGTATCAAAGAGCTGGCAAAACGAATTCTAAGTGCTGCTTGTTCTAACTGAGCTCGTCACTTGCTTGTGTATACCTTATAACAGACGGAACAAACCACGGTTAAGACGTTTCATCGACTCTGAGTCACTGAGTGATTTTCAGCTTTCTGTACAGCAGTAACGACAGAAAGTTAACAAATGAAACACAATACTACTAGGTAGAGTTCTAGGCCAATGCTCACTGCTTATAATCTTCAGGCAACTGGAAAGCTTAGCAGTTGTTTGTATAGCAAACAAACGTTAGAAGATCACCACTATTGCGCCTCAAATACCTTAGTATTGAGTCTTCTTAGAACTTCTTCTTTATTCTTTTATAGAATCGATGGAATTTTAGTGAATATAACAGCTTATAACGGAACGAAGAAGACGTTACATAACGGGACTGTAGATCTGGATATTCAAACGACTTTCAGCTTAAAACTGGATGACTCTGGCGTTGTTCTGATATCTTTGCAATTTGAATCAGGTTTGTGGATTTTGTCCTCTTGGCTTCAAGGTTTATCAAAATCTCCTTCCGCTGTCTTTTCTTTTGTCATTTGGGATTTTTAACCAGCAAACGTGGTGGAGAAATCATGACAGTTCCAGCCCTTGTCTTAGCGTTGTAAAACTCCTGCCCTATTGTAGGTTACTAATTGCTGAAGTTTCCTTGGGTCATCAAGAGTCAGTTTTCGAAGTTTCCAGTATTTTGCCGCTATATTATACAGGTCCTCTTTAGAATCAATGCTTTCATCAGCATTTTGACATCTCTTTGTTCAGTATAATCACAAACAAAACTCGAATGGAATACTGGTGAATGTCAGGGTGATCCTCCCGAGCTCTTTGCATCCCAGCGCGAGGTAATATCTGTAGCAGTTCTAGGTCAACATCATTACGCACGTAGGCGCGAGACCATTCGAGGCTCTTTTATCATGACAGGCGTGGTATGTTTTGTGGGCTCGCTATAATTCAATCATTTGAATTCACTTTTTTTCTAAAGTACACGTACAAAACTAAATAAATAAACAATAGTCTGCGTGCAGACGTCTCCTATTTCCTTTGTTGGACAACTGTCAGACAATCCGAACTGCGTGACGTCACGCATGCTATTTGATCTCATATTCTCTCTATTTTGAACGGCTGTTCTCGGCTGGATTCAAGTAATCGGGAGAAATGTTCTGTAAAATACCAAATTTTGCACCTCTTAATCCGCAGAAACCCCCGACAATAATGTGAGATTTATACCTTATACTAATGTCGGGGGTTTCAGCGGCAAGCGACTCAAAACGCCATAAAAATGCAAAAGACCACACTAATCTGGCTTACATTATATCTACATTTGGGATCCCCGGATTAAGAGGTGCAAAATTCGGTATTTTACAGAACATTTCTCCCAATCACTTGAA
The DNA here is from genome assembly GCA_016490735.1 of Pachyseris speciosa. Taxonomy (NCBI): domain Eukaryota; kingdom Metazoa; phylum Cnidaria; class Anthozoa; order Scleractinia; family Pachyseridae; genus Pachyseris; species Pachyseris speciosa. Next base: position 1,019,352 of record JAEMWC010000132.1, read on the forward strand.
TCCAGCCGAGAACAGCCTTTTTCTAAATAGAGAGAATGTATGAGATTAAATAGCGTGCATGACGTCACGCAGTTCGGATTGTCTGCCTGTGGCGCGGATTTGGCGCTCCCCTCGCGACGTGTCTCCTCGCAGCCTCGCGCGCGCGCATGTCTTTCGCTCGCCCCACAATCCATCGCCGAAATTAGAGACTACTCGCAGTCTACGCGGAAAAGGCAAGTCTGCGAAACTGCGTCGTTTATCGTGTTCCACTATCCCGATGTTTGGTTTTAAATTTCACATAAATAATGAAACATTATCCGCCGCTGTGGCTGTCTGGCCATACATGGATGTACACCAACACAACATTTTCCCCAAGCTTTGCAGCTCTTCAGTCAGGGTGTTCACTTCAGTCTTACTCGGCCACTGAACCTTAATTTGCACTACAGTCGGCTTATGTTCATTTTCAGACTCTTCAGCTACTCGCCTATTATCACAGGCCTAACAGGAGAAACCTTGGGCCGGAATTTGGATGTTGACGGGTGTTGAAGATAGCGTTAGCGAGTTAGCGAGGAGCCATGATCATTCGGCGAAGAAGAAACAGATTCGTCTAAAAGAATTCGTTTCTTCAGAAGAAACCGATGCTCCTGCTTTCAAAGATTTTTTTTTAATGGAAAACCCCGAAAAATTTGGGCGGCATAATGCATGCATACATTATGAGATTTATTTTCGATAAAAACCAAGCAGAATTCGTTCGAACAATGACCACTATCCGGCTACCAATCACAGTTCTTTCCCAAGATCCTGGGAAAACAGCAGGATACTGGAACACGATAAGCGACGCTGTTTCGTAGACGTCCCTTTTCCGCGTACAACAAAAGAAATAGGAGACGTCTGCACACAGGCAGTCCCTGTCTTCAAATGAAAAAAGCACATAATTTTACCTATAGTGGTGTTTTCCCATCGTAACCGTGCTAATATAGTTTTTTTAGCTTCAGCAATAGTAAGCCCATTATGTATCAACGAAACCTTCCTATCTTTCCTTCAAAACCTTATGTTGCCGGACTCTGAGTGCTCTTGTTCAGCGGTCAGCTGGACAGATATATAGGCAACAAAAAATTAGCCATGTGACATACCCAGAAGTAAGCAGTACATGCTTCGATTGGCTACAGCTAGCTTCAGTTAGTAGCACGGTTTTTCCAGTGAAGTGTTTAACCCCCAGAACATGTACGTCTGGTACAGAATTCCGTACATTTGTAGTTGTTTGTTTTTTGAGGCCGTTTAAATTTTTGCGCTTGTGTGCCAAAGAGAGGTAAAGACTGCTTGCTAACTACATCTTCACGCGATTTTTTTTTAGGTCTGACAATAACAGCAGACGTGCGACACAGTCACATGATGGGTCGCCAGTACCTGAACGTTCTATTCACACCGACAATCGTGTTTAAGGGCCACACTGAGGGTCTCTGTGGGGTGATGGATAATGACCCGTCCAATGATTTGATGGGCCCAGATGGAGAGGAATATAATGATCCTATCACGTTTGCTGATTCTTGTACGCATACCTTGATGCTTAGTCCTAAGCTTTCAAAATTACATAATTATGCACCATATCATTTCCTCGCATCATGATATCTAGCTAGTTCCAGCAAATTCAAATAACGCAATGGACTAATCATAGCAGCTTAGGGGAGCAGGGTTGGCGCAGTGGTGAGGGCTATCGCCTTCCACCAATGTGTCCCGGGTTTCCGGACTCGGCGTCATAAGTAGGCTGAGTTTGTTCGTTCTCTACTCTGCTCCGAGAGGTTTTTCTCCGGGTACTCCGGTTTTCCCCTCTCCCCCAAAACCAACATTTGATTTGATTTGATTTGATTTCTACTTGATTTAGAGTTGATTCGATTTAGTCTCCCCAATTAGTAGATCATCTGTGCTTAGCTAGAGAGATTTGAGACTTAACTAAAGTTTTTATTATTGTTATAATGAAATCAGTTCTACGATGTAATCGTTTATGCATTTCACGGTTATTCCCCTGGCAGGTTAATAGTGGCCAATTTGTTTTGATTTGTCAAAGAATATAGTGACTAAAATTCTTTCGTTTAGAGGAAAACATTGTATAGATACTTTAAACAAGCGGTGGAAGCTTGATCCATAATAAATCACAGCTCTGATCAAAGCGGTTGTTTAGGGGAATGAAGCAAAATTATTGAGCCATGATCTTTAAAATTTCTCGAATGTCTCCGTTTATAAAGGCTGATTATCACCCTTGATCCAACGCGGTCGTTTATCTTTGTTTTAAAATCGCGCTATTGTTAAATGATGCCTCTGATTGGTCAATTATTTTTATCGCGCTTTTGATCTGGCACATCACGCCGAGTTGTCGCTTGTCCCCGGTTTCGCAAAGCAAATGGCTACAAATTCAACTTAATATTTCTTCATTGAAACCGTAAACAATCCGTTCACAGGTTTAAAATCAAAACAGCAAAGTATTGAACGATCCGTTATTGAGAAAACTTGCTGATTATATGGTGGCAAAATATCCACAAGAAAATGTTTATTGTCGGGTAATGGTTTCAAATTTAAAGAAAGAAAAATACTCATTCCGTCTCATTCAATTATCCTGTCCTTTCGCTTTATATTGTGTTAAAATTACAGTCGACCATGCGGCTAGACAAAAGGAGGAAAAGGTTGAACTGCGCATTAAAACACGGGAGGAAACAAAAGCGGAGTAGTCCTCATCAGGGGCGGATCCAGAAAATCCAGAAAGAGGGGACCGAAGAAATAAATAAAACCGCCTGATTCACAATACCACTTAAAAGTCGATTGGTTACAGGAGCTTTTTAAAAATCTACGGGAAAAAAAAGGGGGGGGGGGGGGGGGAGCGCGGCCCCTCGGCCCCACCACTAAATCTGCCACTACTCATCCATCACGGAGATCTCGGCGAGAAAGGGAAATTAATTATCACGCAGTTTAGGCAAGCTGCAAACTGAACGTAAAGCTAGAATGCCCGATGGGCATAGATAAAGAGACTTTGCGAAAGGTCGGGTTAAAAACACTGAATCGTTGACCAAAGCCGCAGAACCCATTACACAAACTGACCTTGAGGTAAAACATCAAACATGCGGATTAACAGACACGTATAATTTTTAATACTCGCCATCAAATCAGTTTCCAAATTGCAGTAAGTCGGCTCCAACAAGCTTAGCAAATTCTTGAAAGCTCCGAGGTAAAAAGCACCAAACTTGAACGAGTCTCTGTAAATACTCCGCCTTGAAACTCACTTTGCCGATAAAACAACGCTACGAAGTTACCGCTACCGACTATTGCCACATTGACTCTTTTGACTTTAAACGGGCCAAAATTTACATACATACAAATTGTTCCAAAAATAATACAAGGAAAATGAAGAAGAATAAACAGAGAACATATTTACGGCCATAAGTTTGAAGATTTGCTCAACGAAGTCTGAGTAATTTCGTGTTACACGAAATTCCAGAATTAACGGTCGCGATGCGCGATGCATCAATGTTGATAATGGGCCTTTAATTCCAAATTATGTTAGTCAAAATCGTAAATGGTTTGTACCCAGGAGTCATATCAAAACTATGTCAAGCACGATCGTTCGGGTGAGCCTAGCCTTCAGAAGGACTGTTTGTGATGACATCGACTGACGTTTCGACAACCTGAGTGGAAGTCATTATTAGAGTCAAGTGATATGTGTAACGTCAGTAGATGGTATAAATGCTCTGGTCGTTGATCTGATTGGTCAACAAAGTCGTGATGTTATTGGTAGTCTGTCAGTTAAGCCGTGATGTTATTGGCTGTGAAGATTGTAAACCGTGATTAGTGCGTTTCGATCCGTCTGTTTGTTTGTCAAATATCCGCAGGTGTATTGTTAGTCAAATTAGTCGGTTTGTCTATTGTTTGTCTGTTGTTGATATCATCAATAAGTCGTTTGTAAGGTGCGGAAAGCTGTTGGCAACGGTTCAGTGGCAGGGTCAAACGACCTCATAATCCAAAACAAAAGTAGTCAATATTGTTCTTTTCTTTTAGGGCGTATAACAAGAAGCCATAACAATTCCGGGCTCGAAGGCTCATGGTCATGGAACGCATCCAATTTTCACAGTGATGACGTCATGGATTCTTCGTACACCGACCCACATTTTGTTCCAGTGTACTCTTTGGATGGAATCGATGACGCTATTGTCACGGTATAAATACTTCTCATACTAATTAATACCTGTGGAATACTATCCTCACAAACTGAGTCTTGAAATCCATTAGTAGGAGTTAAATTATATCTATTCAACGACGTAAACTTGCATTTTCCCTTTCATTAATGCATCAAAAAAAAATTTGTCGTTTGACCCTGCCAACTATTATACTTATATGCCTTCTAAATAGTAGCATTTTTTTTCGGCGAAGCTAATAATTAAAAACAAAATTAAAAAAAACAAAAACTTGCATGCCTCGAGTTCTCAACTTTTCGTGGCGCACATTCTATCATTTTGTTCTATTAAATATGGTCATATGTATTGTTTTTGCGAAAACAATCAACTTTATTAATGACACCGATCTTTTAAGAGTCGCTTGTTCCTCTAAGAGCGTATCCTGGAGGTGCGAGATTTTAAACTTTAATATCCTGGATATGGTTATGAATGACTTTTTCATAACGACAGCTGTTGCAACAGTAAAATCTGTTGTTTTACTCAATAACTTTTTTTTTCGTATCTTTAGAAAGCTAATGAGATGTGCTCGTCACTTGGACTTTCAAAGACGATGCTTCCGAGCTGTGTATAATATATATATTTAGCCAAGCCTAAAAGCGGAGCTCCAAAAGCATTCTTTTTCTACTGGCATTTACATATAGTCTGCTAATGTCATATCACCCATCTGACCTCACTCAAGCTACAGACCCAATGCTGTAAAAAATAGTATGGAAAGGTGATCTGAGCCAGTGGCACAATGGATTTGGACCCCACGTGGATTTGCACCCTCCAGTCCAGATCTGCTTGTGGATCAGATTTGGACCCAGTAGTCCAGAACTGCTAGCAGATATGAATCCCCTTTTACGGATTTGTACCCCCACCCCTCCTAAAAACAAGCGTTCTATTCAGTAAGGTAATAAAAATTCCTTTCCAAACTGAGTTTGGAGATGTTAAAAAAGCAAAATAAAAATATTGAGGTAGGTTTTTTTAAAAATAATCTTTAATACCTTGTGTAAAAAAGAACCTGCAACGCTAGTTTTCATCTATAAATTTTTAAAACAAAACATTTCTTAACATCTTAGAGCAATACCTAAGGACAGGTCTGTTTCCCTGTTCAACTGTAGGCAACTTAGTTACATACTTAGCTACTTAGGTATGGTTTAGAGCCACTAGAAATTGGTGGAGAAGCCTGGTAATTGCTCCTTGGAATCAGTATCACATCAGATATATAGTGATTCAGATCATCAGTTCATAATGAATGCAATTGCAATTATCCACAGCCTCCCATGAGACAGTCAGAAATCAGAAATTGTGTATCCTCTGGATATATGTATGCCTCACAAAAATTATGAAAGAAAGATACATGGAAATCAATAAAAATATTTAGATGCCATGAATTAAGACCAAGATATTTCTTTTGAGCAATTACTTCTTGACCTTACTATCACAAAAAAAAATGCTTGCTAACATTAAGCTCATCACTCAATGCACCTACAGTGTTTTCAAAAAGAAATCCAGCTGCTCTTCTGGCCAGTTAAGTGCAAGACCAAACAATTTGATAATAAAATATTGGGCATTTGGTTGATACCACTATCAAGGTGATTCATCAAAGCAAAAGTGCTGGAAATCTGTGTTAGCCGTCTTAACTTGATCTTAACATACTTCATCAAACATCAGAGATTCCATTAAACATTAATGCCAAATGTCATCCAAACATCCCACTATATTGGTGTGACCAGCTACTAATAAAATTAATTGAAAGACTGTATGCAGGAGAAGGAAGTCCAAAGGATGTGTACATTGATGAGAAAGAGCTTACTTTAAGTTTAATGTTAAGTTTTAAGTTTAATAATACTTTGTCATGCGAATAAAACTAAGCTGATACAAAACAAAAAAGTGCATGACTGGAGAATAATTGGGAGAAACTAAATTCCCATACAAAGAATGTTATCTAATATCACACATTCTAAAAACTAAGAGGTGAAATTTAAACGTGGACTAAAGCTAACCTAATCAAATTAAATCAAATACTTGTCTCTTACAAGTCACCCCTGATTTGAGATTGAGACTAAAAAGTATGAAGTAATCCAAAGCAAACCTAATTAAATTACATACTTGTCACTCACAAGCTACATCTGATTTAGGCCCTGTTCGCACTAAGACAAAAATTTGAGTTTGGCGTCTGCAAAAAAAATGAAAATTTTGTAATCGCCAATTTTTTGTTTTCGTAATCCTGTTCGCACATGAAGATGCGAAATCTTTTTTAGTGACAGATAGCTCTAATGCAAGGCAACCGCAAAAACTACACTGAAGGAGTCAGTCATCAATTTGATGACCCAATGACGGATGGACGTCAACGAACAAAGGATTTTCTCGCCTGGCAAAATTTTTACAGCCTCCTAAGCTAGTCGACGGAATCTTTGAAGTTTCGTTGCGCTTGCAAAAATTTTGGTGAGTGCAAAAAATCGTTCGCACTAGAAATGGCTTCGCGTTGACAGATGTTTTGGCAAATCAAACAAAATTTCGCGTAGTGCGAACAGGCCCTTAAATTGACACTAATAATGTAATAGATAGGACTTAAAACTGCTTAAAGAAGGTGCATGTATGATGTTCGATGGAACACCATTCCAGTCTGCTATGTAGCGATTAAAAAAAGAAAAGCTGAAGGCCATATATATATTTAGCCACGCCAAGCCTAGAATCGGAGCGGCACACTCTCACCGAGCAACTTCGCAAGAGTTTATTTGGGCCAGTTTAATTTGTGTCCAAAACAATTGAGCAGCAGCAGGGAAAACGAAGAGTTTTCGATAGTAAACGTTTGCAAAAAAAAAAAAAAAAGACATACATTCTTGAGTCCTAACTACTTTCAGATGAAAGCGTAAAGGGATTCAAAGCGGATCAAAAAAAAAAAAAAAACAAACAAAACAAAAACACTACAAGCGAACAAAGTACGATGCCGGCGAGTGTTTGCTCGAAGAAGGAGAAGGTGGAGAAATTAAATAAGACTAGCAAGTAATTAAAATAGCTTGTACTGATAAAGCTAGGAAAATCGGTATTTATTTTGACATAAATACCTCTAGAAAAGAAAATAAAGGGTACAAACTCTTCGTTTACAGCAGTCAGCAGGAATTTATCAAAACCATGGTTATGAATGACTTTTTCATAACGACAGCTGTTGCAACAGTAAAATCTGTTGTTTTACTCAATAAATTTTTTTTTCGTATCTTTAGAAAGCTAATGAGATGTGCTCGTCACTTGGACTTTCAAAGACGATGCTTCCGAGCTGTGTATATGACGTAGCAGTAACAAATGACACGTCACTAACTACTCAAGAGACTCTCCAGCAAGGTGGGTAGAAGCCGGACTTCTCTCCCTACCCCTCTTGAAACATTCCGGGCCTTTAATGGACAAATTTTGCTGTGTTAGGCCGTTAAAACTCGCTTTTACTAAGGGGTTCGGAGTTTGGGAGACGGATGCTGTCCAATGACTTATGATCTTCATTGTAAATAGTCATGTGAATGATCAACCACAAGAATATTAGGAACTAAAAAACATACGGCAAAGTTGCGAGACAATAAAATAACGATTTTATTCAAAGTGACTTGATGAAAATGCAAGGATTCAAGATTGTAGTATCTATCTAATGTGGTCGCCGATAATGATATAATTACATTAGTTGCTGTTCTCTCGAAGGCTGTCCAGATCAATGTTCAGGAAAGGGGAGATGCGTGAACTCCACCTGTCAGTGCATGATTGGCTGGTCTGGAGACAGCTGTCAACTTGGTAAGTAAATGGAACCAATCAGCCATGCTTAAATCATTGTACTTTAACGATGTAGGTGAAAATAAGGAAAAGACGGGGGTGTATAGCTGTATGAGAGGTCTCTGGTTGAAACCACCGCCGAATCACAAACTATTACTGTTATCGTCATCATTATCGTTACTGTTATAGGTATTCTTATAAACTTTCTTGTTACAACACAAAGAACACTGCTATACGAGGCTACCCATTTACCTCGAATCAGGATTTCGAGTTGGACAGGACTTTGAGGTGGATTTTCCAGTTGGATTTTAGAGTTGAGATTTCGAGTTGGATTTTCAAGTTCGATCCTTTGAGTTGGGATTTCCAGTAAATGGTCAGTGTTTTCACATAGTTCAAAAGCTTAGCTTAGCTGTACGTTTGTCTTGCCGTTCATTATTACGGTAGTAGTTCCATTACTTGCTTTTTCGAGTACGATGTTTTCGTTGTGCGCCTAAATTCTTTTAGCGCCTGTCACTCTCTATGTGGCAAGTTTTCTTTTGGTCTGCTTACTTAATTCACAGCTGCAAAATCGTTCTTAACCTCTTCTAGGTTGGTTTCTAATGTCACTTATGGCTGGATTGCTGGTATCCAGTTCGATCTGACATGGATAGGGTTGGAATCGCTATCTTTCCCATGAAAAACTCGAAGGCGCACACGTCTTGTGAATTGTTCAAAATCTTTGATAAGCTGGCGCCTAATGAAGTTGGAACGAATTTGTACGAATTTCAGTCCCCTAGAGGGAAAGCTCATTTGCTTATCTGTCAGTCGTTCAGTTGAGAGTTTCCTTTTAGATGAAGGTTTCTTGACTCAATCTGAATGTAAATTAGAGACAGTTGTTTTACGTTCCTTAACATTAAATTTACTTCGCATGAGCCCCGCTTGCCGCTCTTTCTTTCTGTAGCTTCTCACCGTTAATGCTTTGCTCTGTGTTTCAATGCCTCTGCCAGAAGAGCTTCGTCATAGTTATCAGGTATATCTACTTCAATCGGCACTTCGTCTATTTGCATGTTTTGCTCACTGGTGTTCAACAGACCATCGTCTGTTAGAATAGCTGCCGTCATATTTTGTACTTTTAAAGCAAGACTGTAGTTTCCATTCTATGTTAATCTCATCAGTTGCCAAAGGAATGTCTTACGGAGTGTAGGAGTGTGAAACCAAAAATCATTCCGTAGCAGATATGGTTTCGGCTCTTTATATACCTCTCACAGCCGCTAAGGGGATCGAAAAATAACCCACGTTTTCTTATTGGTTGTTCAGCATCAATCACGGGGAATCCATATTCCCGGACAATTAAGCTGTTTAGTTTTTCGATCCTAAGTTTTTGCTAAGCTCAACTCGTGGTGTTCTTCTAGCGCCAAGAAAGAGCTCTCTTAAATGGCAATTAACTCTATGACATTTGTTGTATAACGGTCGTTTTTAGCTCTGAATGTTCTCATTTCAGTGCCTTTTTATAGTCCAACTGGAAATCCAACTCGAAAATCCAACTCAAAATCCTAACTCGGAAGTTAGTTTATACAACTAATTAATTACCTTGTTTAAGATACAATTCTGGCGCTACTTACAATGACGTGTTCTCAGCGAAACTTACGTTGTTTACATTACACACTGGAAATCATTACATGACATTTGTGTAGCACTTCTCGAAAGCTGTTAATTTCATTGGCCCTGATATGTGACAGCTCGTATTGTTTTCAGGGCTAGGGGCATTGTTTTTTGTTTTTGTTTTTGTTTCTTTTGTTTTTTGTTTTTGTTCTTTTCTATTGTCCGCTTCGCTTGTGGTGTAGCATGTTGCGAGGAATGCTGCATCGCCCCCATGCTGGTTGTGTTGAGAAAACTTGTCTCAGCCCAGATGATCACATTACTGGGTAGCGATGTCGTTCTGCTGGCCTTGTCTCCTACACCCTGTTATTATTCCTACCCGTAAGTTATGGGTAGGACTAATAACAGGGTGTAGGAGACAGGGCCAGCAGATCGGCATCGCTACCCAGTAATGTGATCATCTGGGCTGAGACAAGTTTCCGTAAGGGACGTCAAAGAATACGCAACACTCCTCTTGAAGAGAAGTAGTCCTCGGTGTGTGTTACATGACCTTACTTCATGTTGTAAAGGCGTTTAAGCATGAATATAGAAAATGCGTTAATATAATCTGAAAGCAAATCGTAATAATCGGGAAAATACCTCTCTCGTTCAAAAACGTAGATGACAGATGCTCGGCGAATTGCCGAAGATTTGCGTCACGTAGGAACCAGTTCTTGCGATTTGGAAATACTGATATTTTCTGTCGTCATCGACACTAGTCCTTATCCACGCCAAATGCTGCATAGGGCCTCGTAAAGAGAACCAATAGTCAAATCAAATGAAGAATGATCCTCGCAGTTGTGAACGCAATTTATGCAATTGCGAAAAGAAGCCTGAAAAAAATTCAGGACTTCAACGGGGTTTGAACCCGTGACCTCGCGATTACCGGTGCGATGCTCTAACCAACTGAGCTATGAAGCCACTGACGTTGGGAGCAGGTCAATTGTGGGTTCATATGTTCCCGTGAAAGAAATGAGTGTGAATGATATATGAAATGAATCATATATGAACTGCGGAAATGAAATCAAATGAAGAATGATCCTCGCAGTTGTGAACGCAATTTATGCAATTGCGAAAAGAAGCCTGAAAAAAAACCCACAATTGACCTGCTCCCAACGTCGGTGGCTTCATAGCTCAGTTGGTTAGAGCATCGCACCGGTAATCGCGAGGTCACGGGTTCAAATCCCGTTGAAGTCCTGAATTTTTTTCAGGCTTCTTTTCGCAATTGCATAAATTGCGTTCACAACTGCGAGGATCATTCTTCATTTGATTTCATTTCCGCGGTTCATATATGATTCATTTCATATATCATTCACACAGAACCAATAGTGTTAAACCCTCTCAGAAAATCCAGATAAATATTTAAAATTGCATATATTGCAACCATTTTCCAGAAAATTCGCGCTTTTGGCCTTGCGAGTTCACCGTTGTCCGCCATCTTGGAATACGCAATGATCTTTGGGATTGATGACATTTTACGGCTTCCCCGTTTGCGATTTTTGAACAATTTGTTGTGATTCGTTTGGCGAAAACACGCTAAAAAGCACGAAAAAACCAGGCAATTGTCCTCATAAATTTCAAAGACAATGAAAAACTGAAAGAAAGATGGATCAACTCTGCAAGTTAATGTTAATGTGAATGCTCAGGCTCAAACTTTTATTTGGTAGATCTAAGGGGTAATGCCCGCTATCACCTGGCCTTAGTACCCAATGTGAGGTATTCTTGTCACTCCAAGCTACATCCCACAAGCTTCAAATTTTCATTGCTTGTTTTATTCAGGTGGGGATTTGAGTCTTGGTATTAGCTATGCCAAGCTAGTGAGGCCTAACAAGGCCGAAGCAGCCGTCCATTGCTGCTAATGCTTAAGCCCAAACTTTATGTGGTAGATTTAAGGGGTAGTGCCCGCTCCCACGTGGCCTTAGTGCCCAATGAGTGGCTTTCAGCTTACCTAAACACATTAACTTGTGACGTATTCTATTTTGGTAACAGTTTGCATTGTTTCGTAAATCAAAAATGGGGAAATAAACTTATTAACAAACTGCATAGTTATAATTTTATCATTAGAGTTAACTAATTCAACAATTAAATCAATAAATAGCAACTGCTTAATATTTGGCATTCTACTAACTATTTTATCATAAGAGGCATTTCTAATTGATGAATGTTGGGACAACGAAACAGAAAGTGGATTTCATCTTCGATATCATTCATATCACAAAGATTGCAAAGTCTTTCACATCTAAGGATATTATCATATCTACCGGTTTCAATTTTAAGTTCATGATTGCCTATTCTCAATTTCACTAACGTTTTCTATTATAGATTTTCCTGGTTATATTTAAATAAGTTAAGGGTAAATAGTTGTTTGAAAGTGCTATAAAATTGAAATTAAAACGACTGTTTAACAACAGAGTCTTGGGCCTTATTTTGAAGATAAGTTACGTAGTTGAGTATTATTTTATTTATATCAATAATCAGGGGAAATCTGCCAAGTTCAGCCCTCCATGCAGTATTGTATGCTGAATTGCTTACTTCTATGAAACGTTTGCAAAACTGTAGGTGCTTTTTTTTTAGTTGGGGAATTTTCCCATTTCGTAAGATCTGATTTACAGTGTAGAAACCTCAGACCTCACTATTATAAGTCAATTTTACTGGCAAGAGACCACGGTTTCAAACTGCTAAAATGTATGTGTCGACTTACGCTAAAAGGAGCATGAAGAGCCTTTTCCGTTAAGTGATCTAGCGACATGGCGATTAAACAGAAGTTTCCAGTGGAAAAAAATGAGAGTCCCTGATTACGTATTATTTTGGACAATGTCAATGTTTTCATGTCCTATATGAAACTTAAGGTCATCTTTCTTTGGTCGCCGTTGAAAGACTATCACCTTACTTTTTTTTTCCATGGCAAGAAATGAGGGCCATGAGGGGGCGGAGTCACTTCAGAGCAGTCTAGAGAGCCGTCAATTACTTTCTTTCTTTGGCGAGATGCTATTGGGTGATCGTTGCTATAGAAATTTGCAGGTGGTTCAAAATTAAAAACAAACAAACAAACAAAAAGATGGCGGCCCTGTCGAGTAATCTACAGATGTCTGCAACAGCGAAGAAATAAAGGTAATAAAGAAAGTTTGTTATCTGGAAAATTACCATAAATAAATAAATAAATAGATTTTTGTTTGTTTAGCTGAAATATAGGACATTCTTGGTGTATGAAAGTGTACCGAGCAATCACGGCGTGTTGAAACTTTGATTTCCTTCTGTTTAATTTTCCCGAGATCTCGCTGCAAGGATTTCTTGTCATTCTCAGTCTTTTACGAGGGTTTCTATTCGTTAAAATCCTGGGAAAGAGAAGAATGATATAACAAAATGGCCGGCACGGTACTTGGAACTTGCGAAACTTTCACAGCACTCATGACGCTTCTATGAAGACTTACCTTCATCCAAGTAGACTTAAAGAAAGTCCATCTTCAATGCTGATTACCGTGGTGGACTGAAACTGTGATAGAAAAGCAGTTCCATGGACGTGAGCGACATTGTTTTGGAACATTGATACCAGGGAATTCGTTCCCGCACGGGATTGCAAAGTTAGATTTCTCGAAGGCAATTCAGCTGGATACGGCATTCCGCCATACTTTTCTTACCAAAGAAGAAAGCTCAACTTTAAATTTCAAAACCGTGGCGGATAAAGATGGAAATTGAGCAATTTTTGTGGCAAAGAACGACTATCGATGTCAAGGAACAGAATCCGATTGATACCATTAGTAAAGAGGTATGTCAAAAAATTTAATTTTCTTCATTCAAGTCTGCTCGACATATTTTAGCGTGATTTTTTCTGAGTGTCGCAACGAGCTGCGCACGCGTATCCCTCATTTCTTGCCATGCCAGGAATGATGTTCAACATCAACGATTTGAAATATGATAATAACGTATCAAGACAATTTTGCAATCCTGTTCGTGATCGTGATAGTGTAATTAAATCATCTGCATATAAAAGATGATTTATTATTAATAACATACATATTTCCGGTAAATACCAACTCAGCTGGGTGAAACTTTCCTTTGGTCATCTTTCCGAGATTTTTTAATTTCAAACAGCACACACATGCCACTTCAGCTACCGACTTCTGTTTCGACACCAGGTCGAAGTCCATCGAAGCGAAAGGTTTCGCGAAGAACCCGTCAAGGACCATCCTCAAGGAAGTCAATGTTCAATTTCTGTAACAGTCGAAAGGTGAACACCCAAGCAGCGGAGAGGATCAACCGAGAATTGAGGACTCCTTGCAAATATGAACATTTATGACCTACTGGGAAACAAAACCAGCGCGCGTGAAGGTCATGATTGCTTACCCTAGTGGGAATGTTGTTGTATTTACACCGGGCGATAAGCATTCAACGCACCTCATCAAAAACATTGCTATGAAGAAATTTTTGATCACTGACCCTGAAATACCAAGTGAACGTCTTGGAGCTTTGCAGAGATTGGTGGCCGCCATGTTTGGTTTAATGCGCGACTCATCTGGTTTTATGAATTTCATGCCGTCTGTCATCTCCTGTCACTTCTGACCAATCATAATGCTGAGTTCGTGGACGAACGCAGGAAATTCAAAAAGTGGGTTTTTGCGTGCATTCTCTCCTTTCCCCTCCCCAATCTTCTCTAGAGTGCACCGCTCGCTTGACTCGCGCCGCAACAACAACAAAAACAGTAAAGCCTACTGCCCAGCCTCCACTCAATCCTGAGGTGTGTGTGAGGGCAGACAACAGCACAACGGGAACTACTTTCCCTAGTCGATCTTTTCGATCATTCTATGGGATCTTTTACGTCCCCTTCAAGTTGTACATGTGGAGGTGAAGATGACATGGCCAACGGCTTAATGCACCTATCAATGGTTTGCTGGTTTACCCCAGGATGTGGGGGGGGGGGGGGGGGGGTTCACCCTTGAGTCTCCGTTATAAGTCAAATTCCCACCCCTGGGGACCACAGACCTTGTAGAGTAAGTTAAATAAACGTCAAATTTCCCACCTTGGGGACCAATGTGGATGTCATAATCCCTACCCACGTGCGCTTTACGAAGTCTAATTCCCGTGGGTTGCCCCTCCCAACCCCCCCCCCCCCCCTCCAATCCTGGGGCAAACCATTGATAGGTGCATAACGTCACTGCTCAATGATGCCAACATCATAACTGAAGCACACAGCCAGCAGAATCTTACAAATACCATTTACGTTAAGACTCTGGTTATGTATCTAGTCTGGCGTTTGAACCCGAGGCCTTCCGCTCAGCAGACCGACGCCCTACCAACTGAACCAACCTAGCGGCAGAAAATGATACTTTCTGTAGGGATGTAATTTTGCAATTCCCAGAAAATCAACGAAATAATGTTTTGAAAACTACCTCAACTATTTGAGGCATATTATTCATTTGTGTAATCATGCCTTACCCGACGAGTGTACAGGAAAAACTGTAAATTCATGGAAGTTAAATCATTATTTTGTTTTGCATTGTTTTATGTATGGTCTTCTTTTGTTCGTAATTGTCCAACATCAATTCTCTTGTTTAGCTGATAGGCTTAAAGCGCTTTTAATGAAATAATTACACTTGAGAATTAAGGGTGTGAGTTCATTTTTTGACAAAAAAAAATTCGTCGTGCTAGTTTGGCCGCGTGGGTCTTTTGTTTTAATTTTATTTTTCAAGTCAGAAATCAAGCGCAAATTAGCAAAAGAGAGAGCACACAAAAATCCCAGTCCATTCAGTATTTTATGATTTACTCGAGTCTGACGAAAATGATCTCAGTGTGGGAATGAAAATATGAAAGTGATATATTTGAATTGCGGATAAAGAATGGAGATGTGATATGATCATCGCAGTTATGAACACTACTTAAGCAATAGTGAAAACAAAGCCTGACAAAATTTCAGGCTTGTATCAAATATATCATTTTCATATATTCATTCTCACACATTCATCACTCACGGGTATATTATGAGCCAACAAAATGACCAGTTCCAAGTTGGCTTGTTAGCTCAGTTGGTAGAGCACTGCATCGGTACCGCACACGTCATGGGTTCAAATCCCGTACAAGGCTGAATTTTCTTTCAGGCTTTATTTTCAATACTGCTTAAGTAGTGTTCATAACTGCGATGATCACTCACACCTTGATTCGAAAATGGTCTGGCTTAAATTTTTTTTTCAGGTGATTGCACCAACTGCTCTACAGTACATGGGAGGTGTATAAAGGGCTTCTGTGAATGTGACGACGGTTGGGAAGGCGTTACCTGTGAACAACAAGGTCAGTATTAAATTCATTGTGGTCATATTAAAGATCACACTATTCCAAAAGCAACACCAGTAATGATAACAATAACAACGAAACCGACAACAGCAATGACAACGGCAACGGCAACGGCAACGGCAACGGCAACGGCAACGGCAACGACCACGACAACGACAACGACAACGGCAACGGCAACGGCAACGGCAACGGCAACGACCACGACCACGACCACGACAACGACAACGGAAACGACAACGGCAACGGCAACGACAACGACAACGACAACGACAACGACAACGGCAACGGCAACGGCAACGGCAACGACAACGACAACGACAACGGCAACGACAACGACAACGACAACGACAACGACAACGACAACGACAACGGAAACGAGAACGGCAACGGCAACGGCAACGGCAACGGCAACGGCAACGGCAACCACAACGACAACCACAACCACAACGAGCACCACAACGACAACGACAACGGCAACGACAACGGAAACGACAACGGCAACGACAACGGCAACGACAACGGCAACAGCAACGGCAACGGCAACGGTAATGGCAACGGCAACGGCAACGACAACGACATGCAACGGCAACGGCAACGGCAACGACCACGACCACGACAACGACAACGGCAACGGCAACGACAACGGCAACGGCAACGGCAACGGCAGCGACAACGACAACGACAACGACAACGACACCGACAACCACAACCACAACCACAACCACAACCACAACGACAACGGTAACGGCAACGACAACGACAACGACAACGGAAGGGACAACGACATTGACAACAACAACGGTAACGACAATACTAATGACAACGGCAACGACAACGGTAACGGCAACGAGAAAGATAATAAAAGATAAACTCGACGACAACGGTAAAGACAACGGCAACAACAACGACAAGGACAATGGCAACCTTAAGGAAAACGGCAACAACAACAGCGATGGCAACGACAAAGACCAAGACCAAAACAGCGGCAGCGGCAAGACGAAGACGAAGACGAAGACGAAGACGAAGACAGAAGACAGAAAACAACGGCAACGACAACGGCAACAACAGTGACAACGACTATAACCATAACGATTACAGTGACAGCATTACATACTTACATACGTACATACATACATATTCTTTCATTGTTATTATGATTGCCTTTATCATTGTTACAATAACGATCATAAAGACAATCATTGTCATTGTCACTGTCGGTGACAATGACAATAGCAATTGCAACTTCAATGGCAATAGGCTGATTTAGCAATGACAACGGGGACTTCTTGACAACGGCGCGCGCAGATCTAAAAAGTGACTTGACCAATGGCAGAGCAGCAAATTGAGCACCGGAAGTCGTGTTCAGTCCTTTCCGCGCGCTCTCGCGTCCGCAAATAACGTTCCCGTTCTGTTGCTAAATTAGCCTAATGATAATGACAATGACAACGATAGTGACAATTTTGTGTTGTTTGTTTTGCATTTAACACTAGCATATTCCATTTATTCATCACAAACTTACCTAAAACCCTTCGCCATCAAGCACAGTGCGTTTGCACCCGTTTAATTTCACCAGATTCTGAATTGCAGTCCCTATTTTTGTTGCTATCTCTTTTCAATTCCAGCCACTTGTACCAGCGTTAATAACTGTACTAGTCTCAACAATGGGATTTGCAGGAGGACAGATGAGTGCCGCTGTCATGATGGATACATAGGCAAGGGCATTGGATATTTTTTTTGTATTGACTTTTTTAGTCGTTAGCTTACTGGTACCCATATTTGTTAGTGTAATTAACACTCCCCCCCCCCCCCCCTTCCTTTTTTCTAAAGGAAATTCACGTTTTAGTCATCATTTTGTTTCCACGGCTTTAAAAACATTCGGCTCCCTTTTATATGGTGATCAAACTTCAGCTCTTATTTGGATAGTTGCTCTACTCACAAATTGCTGTGTAATCTACCCACGCTCACTTTGAAGACTAAGTACACAGCACCAAACTTCATGACTTAATCCAAAATAACGTTTCTTAGAAGCAATGTTTTTCAAAATAAGGATCTCTAAATCAGTTTATGAAAAAAAAAAGTTTCTGGCCCCAATATTAATGTTTTGTTTTTGACTGTTCTGGGATTATTTGACGGCTTACGATTCAGGATCAGGAAGGAAAAAACGCCCAGGCAAAATGAACGGGAACGTATGTCTAATCTTTTACTTTCAAGAACAAGTAAATTTGGGTAATTGAGCAGCATTACGCAAAGGTTTCATCCGAAACGTAAGTTGTTCATCATCTTTATTCACAAAACTCAGGAAAGTAGCCCTAAGTTAACAGAGCATTGCTTAATAGTTCCTAAAGTGGTTAGAGGCACCTTAGAACATTCTTGATGGTAATGCAGTATTGTATTGTTTTACCAGGTGACGACTGTAGCATTGTCCCCACATGCGCAAATGTGTCTGACTGTTCTGGAAGAGGAATTTGTATCTATTATGATGTGTGCAAGTGTCACAAAGAGTGGACTGGGGACGACTGTACCCACTACTCTTGTGCATCGCTCGACCATTGCTCAAGTAAGGAGAGATTAGGTGCTGAGATAGACTATCACAGAAGCCAAACAAGAAGTATCTATTATGTTAGCGTTGACTCAAACCCGTTGATCAAATATTCTTAAAGCTATTCATATGACAGATAACTGTTAGCACAAAATACACTTCATTCATACTGCTCAACGCTGTTTTAAATCTTTCGAGTCTTAAAGCAAAACTTTATGTTGTGATTGTTGTTGAATACAAGTTTTTGTCCCCGCCCCCCATTCCCCCATTTAATTGTCGGACGTCTCGTCCATTAGTTTTCGACTTATTAATTGGGAATTTCAAATAAAAGTGTCAACAACTTTCTCATTACAGGCCACGGGAAGTGTGTAGCTCTCTACAAATGCGATTGCGATCCAGGCTGGACTGGGGCAAGCTGCGCTGTTCCTGACTGCAAAGGTGCTAACCATTGCTCCAATCAGGGCGAGTGCGTGTCGCGTGACACTTGTCGGTGTTACCCAGGATTTCAAGGTGTCAATTGTAGTGACGTAGCAGATTGTACGTTTCTTGCAAACTGCAGCGGCCACGGTGCTTGCTTTCAAGGGAATCCTGGCGACAATCTTACTTGCAGGTGTGATGAGCTATTTTAGGTCACAATTCACTTTTTTTCTATTTTTAAGGACGCGCGGTTTGTGTTGTAGTGCATATACAGTCAGCTGCCCTAATGAAACGAGCAATAGCAGACAGAAATACGTAATAGCAAATGAGCGATAGCAACTAGATGACTCGGGGTGTTTGCTAATTAAATTAACACTCAGGGAATTCGCTCCTATCAAAACAGGTAATACGAAGTTTAGATCCTCTGTTATTGCTTAGGCTTAAGGTTACTATTGAGATTTTCTTCTATGCTATCCAGAAAAATAGATATAAATTGCATAAATTATTCACTAGATCAGACTACACTTCTTCACTGTGGTGAATGAAATTATTATCAATGGTTTCTTTGTATTCCAGGTGTTACACTGGCTACAGCGGTCCTAACTGTAGTATCGCCTCGTGTATCTCTGTGAATAACTGCTCTGGCCACGGACTCTGCATAGAAGCAAACTTATGTAAATGTGATGTAGGATACACTGGGGTCGACTGCGCAAACGCGTCATGTGAAGGTGTCAATTACTGCTCAGGTGAGTAGCAATTAATTCCATCAGTCTGAAGCCCTGGCCAAACGAGGATGAAAGTTGCCGAGAGTTTGTTCTCTTGAGGGTTGACCTAGAGCTTTCTTTAACTCTCGGCACTTGAGCTAAACGAGAGCGATAGTTAACAAGTGATTGGCATCGTGTAAACAAATTTCAAAGAGCAGTACTGCGCTCTCTTGTCAACTATAAACCGAACGTGGCCGGCAACTTTACATGCAAGCGAAAAGCTGCTCTGTGTTTGTTGCACATACGTACGTTTGAAGAAGGGAGTCATGTTGTTTTGCCTGCTACACATCTAAGGCAACTGCTCACCTAAGAACTCTCGTAAAAATCTAAAGAGCATGGGCCAAACAAGCGAAACCTCTTGTCGACTCACATGGGAAATTTGACTAGGTTTAAAGGAGCACGGTCACGATATATGGGGTCGTTATTAGAAAGAGAAAAAAATTCACTCACCTAATGCGAAACGATAAAATAACAAATTTTACTGAGA
This sequence comes from Pachyseris speciosa, assembly GCA_016490735.1. Classification (NCBI taxonomy): domain Eukaryota; kingdom Metazoa; phylum Cnidaria; class Anthozoa; order Scleractinia; family Pachyseridae; genus Pachyseris; species Pachyseris speciosa. Next base: position 1,039,401 of record JAEMWC010000132.1, read on the forward strand.
AGATAAACACCAAAGAGAGAAGAATAAATGCAAATATGGCGTGAATGGTGAAGGATGGAGAAGATTGAAACGGATTACAAATTACCTTTTTGAAAAATTTAGGCTAAATATTTCAAAAACGTAATTTGTAATCCGTTTCAATCTTCTCCATCCTTCACTATCCTCGCCATATTTGCATTTGGTGCTTGTCTTCCCTGAAAATTTGTTATTTCACTGTTACGCATTATTTAAATGCATTTTTTTTATCTGTTTAAAATTGACCCAAAATATCGTGACCGTGCTCCTTTAAATTCGATGACAGTGTGTGAGAATCGCCGAGGGCGCATGAAAGTTTCAGGCCACACGAGAACGACATGTATCTGGCTGGAACTTATCAATTCAGCCGTGAATGTGCAGTGATTCCCCAGAGCAATTAAATCGGTTTGGTTTCACGGCACTCAATCGTGCCTCTAATTAAGAGGTTTACGCTTTTGGGTCGTACTTGAATTCCCACAGCTCGCTCGAGTCAGAGACTGTTCTTCTGGTCAACTCTTGCATCAGAAGCTGGCCAGACTGAAATTGATTTTTTTTTTTTTCATTACAGAACATGGTCTCTGTGTTGGCTACGAAGCATGCGCCTGTGATGCTCTGTGGCATGGTCCAGCTTGCAGCGTGGCAAATTGTTCCAGCCTCAATGATTGTTCCAACAAAGGAGCTTGTATTTTGCCTAACGTGTGTGAGTGTTATCCAGGATATGACGGCGCCGCGTGCAACACGACGGCCAAACCTAATCTCCACGCCCCAGTGTTTGCCACATCAATGTACAATGTCTCGGTGTCGGAAAACGTGCCGATAGGAACGAAGATTATCCGAATGCAGGCGAGCGATGCCGACTCAGAGCGAAACGCACAGCTCTTCTTTTCTTTCGATGATGCCAATGACGTGGGCACTATGTTTGCAATAAATAGCATTTCGGGTGAAATCTTTACCTCGTCTACTTTTGATTACGAAAGCTCTTCACCACACTTATTCAACCTTACAATCGTGGCTTCAGACAATGGACTACCGCGCAAGTCAAGCCGGTCGTTCTTGTACATCACCATCGTAGACCAAAATGACAACTGCCCTGTTTTCAACTCTCTTCAAACACAGTTCTTTAACATATCACAATCTACAAATACGGGAACTGTGTTGTCTGTGGTATCGGCTGTTGACAAAGACAGTGGGCTCAACGGAGAAGTGCGGTATAGACTTTCAGATCAAGACGGAGCTTTTGCAGTGAACGAAGAGAATGGTACAATATTTGTTGCTAAGGAACTAAAGAAGAAGGAATATCGCTTGGTTGTGTTGGCAGGTGACCTCGGTGTACCGTCATGTTCCCGCCAAATACAACTGACGGTGAATGTGCTTGGTGAGTCGCCCATGACTACAGAAGAACCCAGCAGTGAAATTTCAACCGTTGCTACTACTGAAGGTAAATGTATTGTTAATTATGTAGCTATGCAAGGTCAATGTTTGTGCCGTTTAACAGGTTAATGGACTAATAGTATTGAATCACAGCAAAAAGCGGTTTAGGGGTTGTACCAGAAACCTAGCAGCAGAAGGAGAACGGTTAAACTAAAGAATTATCAGGTCTGTGAGGACGTGAAATAAAAAGTCTTTGCTCATGTGATAATATTATGTTTATGTTTTTCACGTCAGGCGAGCAAACGCCCATGACTACTGAAGAGGCCAGCAAAACACCAACTGCTGTTACTACTGAAGGTAAAGCATTATTATATGATCAGGTCCGTTTTGTGCCGTCAGAAAAATTGATGTACTGTCGGGGGTGCATTATAGCACAACTTGGCAGCAGAAGGGGAAGGGTTAGCCTAAAAAAATAAAAGAGTTATAGAGCCCGATGGGTACTATATCTAGAAATCCCATCCGTAAAAATAGAATTTCTATTAATGCAGAAATGCAAGATTTATATTCCGTGTGATGCCCAACCTGAGGTATACACCCTTTGACTCTTTCATAGTTGTTAGTGGTTGGCAAAGAACAGGGAAGCGTTGGTTTAGGTGGAAGCGGACAAAGATAGTTATCACAGAAGAAATGTTGGATAATAATCTTGTAGACACCCCATTACCTATTAAAAATCAATCTCTATAGTAGGGAAGGAAAATATTTTTTGACTAGGGTTTTCCGGTTAAGTTTTCCAAATTATGTTTTTATTACGTTTCCTTTTATCTCTGATCAAATTTAGAGCATTGAATTTGCGATTCGATAACCTATAAGATTTTCAAATGTCCGGCACATTTCCACTGCATAATTTCAGTAACATCTTCGGATTTCGAATTCTTCAAAACTATCTCAGCTTGTTCAAACTATTAAGGGAAATAAAAAGAAGAAGCTTTGGTTTCTCAGTTTTACATTCTTACCGCGCGCACTAGCTTGACTATAGCTTTCTCCTGTTCACAGAAGAACTAAATTCGTGGACAAAAACAGTCTCTAAAAACGTTTCGTAACCTTTGTTTTACTTGCAGCTAAGCAAAGCACCACGGCCAAGAAACTGACAGAGATTCCAGCGACGCAGCCTAACGTTGGCTGGTACGAGAGCCGCACCATTATACTGGGTATCTCTATTGGTAGTTTGGCCGTTTTTGTTTTCCTTGTACTGGCTATTCTTCTGGTGCTATCCTTGAAGAGAAAGCGTAAGTTAATGGTTGACAATCCTCTCAACCGGGACCCTCGTCCTCCAGACGTGGCCGGAACTGAGAACTTTGGCCAATCGGCATCAAATTGGGATATTGTGGATGACAGTATCAAGGGGACGGAGCAGTACGAAATGAGGACTATCCCTCATTTGGACATCTAGTGTTGACGAAGTGTTTTTCACTGATACTGTAAAATTTGGAAAAGGAAAAGGAAAAGTCCATTTAAAGTGACGACAAGATAGCCTATTTCACCATGGTGTTTGCATTGCTCTGAGAGGGAGGCCATAACTGGCTTCGTTTCGGTAGAAACGCAGGTGTCTTTCATGTATAAATGTGAATTAGCTGGCGTGAAAACAACACGATGTGGATGCGAAAAGATGCCAGGCTTCACGGTTCAAAACAAGGTCAACAGCCTCGCTTTCACTCGAAGGCCAGGTCAATATGCGCAAAACTGTGAAATGGGCTATTTTGTTTCTTCTCGCTCACATATACAACTTATGTCGCTTACTAAAAACGCATTAGAATAAACTCAAGTAACCCTGCCAAAAAGTGAGTTGCTACATATATAAGTATGACAAGTGTAATTAAGTCAGTTACACACGAACAAGTTTTCCTTGTCAAGTTTTGACTTTACAAACTTTTTTTGCTGGTGTTTAAAAAAAAAAACTTGTCAAGTTTTTCCTTGACAAGTGCACTTGTTCAAAAGCTAGCATGCTAGTTTTTGAGCAAGTGTACTTGTCAAGGAAAAACTTGACACATCGCAGAACTCAGTGCTCGTCTGTACGGGTCTACAAGGAAAACTTGCCAAGAAAATTGTCGTCCGCTGTCTAAATGAATTGCTGGCTACAGTGAATACTTGTCAAAGAAAAATTTTCATTCGTTCACACCAGCAAATAAAACTTGTGAAGGCAAAACTTGTCAAAGAAAACTTGTCGTTCATAAACATGAGCAAATGAAATTGACAAAATGACACTTGTCAAGGAAAACGTGCTCGTGTGTAACCGGGTTTAGAAGCTTACGAAACCTCCGTGTAAGAGCTTGTAGAGAAGAAGGGACCACGACTGCAGTAACACTATATATGCAATCGCTAAAGGATAATTCTTAGTGTGGATCTTTCATCAGACATTTCGAGAGATTAGAATCCAATTGGAAAAGTGTGTTGAGTGAGGTATAGTATCTTACGTCAGCATAAGTGTGTTTTTGCGTATATCTTGTAGGTATCATATTTACATTTATTTTAAAGCGAAACTCTGTTTAAGCGGTCTAGTTTACTCTTCGAGCGTGAACTCGATAAAGTGGAGGAAATTGTTGGAATTAAGTATCTAGTTTACTCCATTGGTGTGGGCGTCTGCGTTCTTAGAGACTGGACAAAGAAGCTGAAGTGGCAGATTAGTCCCGACCAACGGAACTTTTTGTAAAGTATAATCTAGCTTTGTAACCAATCAAATTCAAGTTAAGTAATAGTTAAAATTACGTTGACTTAAAAAGGCGGTTATGTAAGTCTGTCGATTTGGCTCTTGAAGCTTTTGCACGTAGGCATGGAAAAACTACAATAAACAGTTATTGTTAACACAGTAGCTTCTTCATTTCTTCAGTGATGAAGGGTCGCTCTTTAAGCCCAGACAGACACACATGGAACAGCTAAAGGATGGCCGCGGCCGGGTACCACAGGTAACATAGTGATTGTATGGGCGAAATTCGGGACTGGCCGTTTAGTATACGGACGTTATAAAGGTTCAAGTGTATCACGAAAGCACAAGGATTACGTCAGCTCAGTATACCTTGTACCACGCGCCGGAAGAACATTTTCCAACTGATCTTCTTATTAAGGCCCGGTTCAGACGCCGTACTTCAGCCGAGCCGAATCTAATTCAACGAATTAAGTTCATGTGAAGTACGGCGTCTGAATCAATTCGGAACGGCTGATTTAATTTAGGTCGGCTGAGTCAATTTATCCCGCCTGGCTCAGCCGGGAAGAACGGCTCGGAAGAACGGCTGTAGATCGACTTTGATTCAGGCGCGGTAATTCACATGAGCCGAATCAAATATATAATGCATAAATCATTTTAATGTATTTTTCATGCTGTCTTTACATAAGAGCATGCGTAAACGAGTGTCGTTCTGTGGACTCACTCTGTCTAGTGTTTGGTCAAACATTGTTTGTGCGTTTAGCCACCCGACGTTATATTTATGTTTGACAAATGACGATGTTGGATGAAAATGTGTGATCGTTTAGCCGGGACTTTAATCCTTAATTTTACGAGGACTCATTGCGATTACGTGTTAATAAGATAACGGCAAAAGTTTCTTAACGCTGTTGAGGCACCGAGGTGTCAGGTCGAAAAACAGTCAGCCACGCGGAGTGAAAACACTCGTTTGCTCGCAAACAGATCAAACAAACAATTTAACTACTTCTTTGCGTCCAAAACGAGTACAGATGGTTGTTATTTATATCCAGTCGAGTGAAAAATCAAAGTTTCATTCCTGAACAAAAGTAACAACGATTAAACCAAATGTTAAGCTTCAATTTCTTTAATTTACCTCACTGTCCTGTATTATAGAGGTTTCTACCACTTGAAAATATATAAGCTTCAGTAAAGTAAAAAGAAGAATCCGCAACAATGGCAAACGGTTTGTCAGACAGACAGCCTTTATTTTAGCACAATAAAAAATTAAAGGTTAACAGCTTGTGGGGTCGTGCAAATAAAATCACAAACATCTAAAAATTAAAATAAACATTACACAAACTATACACTAACTAAATACAAAAGAAAGCTTCTTCCACAGAGTTTCCTCCCATTGATACCGGTGAGCTGTTTTAAAAGTGACCTTTCTTGGTGAGATGCAAGATGCCGCGGTAAAGTGAAAGCCCTTAAAGCGTTGAATTATTGTGTTTTCAACCACACAATCGATCCAAGTTTGAAGCTTTTCCTGAGAAAAATCTTTCGCTCTTCCTTTTCACTTGAAAATTCACCTTCCGGAGTATCTTTTGACAAGTTCTTGATTTTTATGCTTTTTACGCGAATTTAAAGAAGATGGGGTTAAGTTGTTTCGCTCAAAATGAAGAAACCAACTGTGACATTACGAGCCGCAGAAAGCGCGCGAAAAATTAAGCCTCGATTTGGTTTGGGTGTCCCACACCTGGATTGAGCCTGCGATCCAATCGAAAGCAAGAAACTGGTCAGCGGTCAACTTTAAAAAAAACCAGCTGACCTCGATGAAGTCTTAACTTGAGCCCGCGATATGGTCACGTGACACTGGTCAACGGATACCTGGTTTTGACAGGTGTCAATTGGCTATAAGATGGATGTCCAGTATCAAAACCGTACGATGTAAACTAGCTGGTCAGCTGGACTAGGTGGAGCATGACCGCAATGTTGGACTATTATTATGATTATTATTAGGATATTATTAAAAATCGAGGGCTCAGTCGCCAATCACGCGGTAAAACAAGCAAATCACCACTTATACATGATCGCTTCGTTTCTTCTTTATTTGAAAGTCAATAAAGATAAAGTATTATTTACAAGAAAGAAAACATTGAGGCAGTCAAAGGACGAACCATAGTTCTTTGGACTGATGAAGTAAATCTGTCCTTCCCAATAATGAACAAGAGTCACCGCTGGAACGAATACTACTTAGTCGTAATGGTAATGGATTTATATACCGCACATACAGCGGTTTTCAATTGACTGTCGAAAGTAATTCTTGTTTTGCTTTGGTTTTGCATTGCTTCGCTCTGTGATTGGCTAGGAAAACTCGCGCCACTTTCTCAACCAATGAGAAGTAAAACCAAAAACCAATCGTGACTTGCACGCGCGTATTCTCCGCGCTTTGTGCCGGTTACAGGTAATTGCTTCGTATTCTGATTGGCTCATTGCACTGGTTACTTCTGTTGTGATTGGCTGGGGTAATTGCTTTGGTTTCGGTTTGACGACACTCAATTGAAAAGAGGTGGGAGGGGGGGGGGGAGGGGGAAGGAGGAAGGGGAGGGGGAGAGGGGGATGGTAAACGCTCTTGGACTAATAACTAGTTTGACAGGACATTCAATTCCGACCGTTCTTTTACTTTTTGCAAGCAAATGGTAAACTCTCTGTATCTTTACGCGTTGCAATCCGTTTCCATCCTGCCCACCTCTAGCCAATGCCATTTCTATATAGTTTCACTGCATTTGTAGAGCAATTTAGAACAAAACTGGTACTTTGCTTGGAAATTCCACCAATACAAACAACTCTTTATAAATTGAGTCTGAAAATTGGTGCCTATGAAAAAAATGCCCCCAAAAATCACAGTGGAACCACAGGGTTAACACCAACCGTGCAAGGAACACAAGCTGAACAAATGAGGCCTTTTCCCCCTGTTCCTAAGCAACGGCCCAACCGTTTTTACTCAAGTGAAATCTCCCAGTCTTTTTATTCGAAATTTTCCTGGCCTATGCTAACTCAACGTTACCATACGCCAAGTCATCATTCAGCCGATGTCGAACCTTCTGGTAAATGGATGACATGGTCTTCATATTACTCTTCCTCCAGTTTCTTCCCAAATATTTGATTTGAGCTTTCAACAACTGAAAGATCAAAAAAACAGCTTCAGTCAGGCCATGCTCAGTCGCCGCATTTAAATCTGGTGATGCAAGGCGGCAGGGCTTCGAATCGATATGATTAGCACAGGTACAGTCATGTGCGAGGTGGTTAAGTGGAAGCCAGGCTACAAGTCACCTTGTTTCAATACCAGTCACATTGCTTCTCATCCGTCAATCATGTTGTTCCCAAGGTAACTAGTTAGCGTTAACAAATGAATAGCAGTGAGGTTCATATGAAAACAGACTCGACTTGAGCCTCACTCAAGTCAGTTGGACTCAATGATGACACCGAACTGTACAACGGTAATTCTGGATTACACTATATACCTCAGAGGGATAAGTCAGAGTAGAGAACAGAAAGGACAGTCATCTCTCCAGTTACGAGTAGAACGGTGTTTTGATTTTTAGTGGTTCATGTAAAGCACTGGTTTGAAAACGGTAATTTTTCTGTGATAGTTAAATATAAATATGTCGAAACGTATGGCCTAGGGCGGTTATCTGTTCTGGTTTTTGTCGTTCTTTTACTCTATTTTTTTTTCTTCTTCTTGCTTCAACTCGAAGCATCAAATATAAAGCATTATTTCAATGTAACGAGGGCTTTTATTCGACATTTTGCAGTGTTTGGCGCAGGAAGAGATGAAGGAAAAGCCACATAGGAAATACCAGGCCGCACAGCTCAAATTACGATCTCAGTTAAAAACTATACCTGCAGTGGCACATGATAATAACATTTTTGATATAAACTGTTTACTTTTGAAAGACAAGACAAGACAAACAAAGAAAATTACCATCTTAAATGATGTGAGCTCTTTGTTTGACTTGTCCCAGTGGGTTGTTTGCGTCCCAGCATGACGATTTTTTGTACCACGTGACTGACATCCTGCAAAGGGCCCATCATGTTAGTCTCTACCGTAATTCAGTCCTTTCATTCGTTTCCCGCAGAGAACGATTTGCGTGTTAAGTGAAATTGGTAAACTGTACTTTAGTAAAAGTTAGAGTTAACTCGTTCCTAGGTGGCTCTGTCCATCCAGAGTGTAGCACGGAGTAGTTATAAACACTGCTAATCTTCCCTGAAGGGGAACAGAAACAGACAATGTAGGGGAACGTGTCTTGTCCACAGAAACGCATGCCATTGCAGTACCACTTAACAACACCCGCCCTCATCTTGCGAATGAAAGTCCTCCTCGAAGAACGACCGAAAGTCCGATGTCCTCACCATCACAGCAACACATGTACTCCAACGTTTCATTTCATTTTATGCCGAACTGAGATCGGCCTCCCTATTAGTTGCCGATATAAGGCATCAGAACTGTCAAGCCGGTGGTTACATGGTTCGCTATGGATTTTTCTGTATGTCAGTTTTGCTTGTATTACTAAACTTACCAGGCTCTCAGCGGTTAGTTCCAAAGGGTCACTCAAAATACAAGCAGGGAAATCCAGCTGAGGAATGCTAACAAAATGAAAATAAACGGCAACAGAGCCATTTACAGAAGTTTTTTTTAAGCGAATGGTCGTCCCTGTTGTTAATTCGTGAACGGAAAATTTATTCAGCATTTACACAAAAGTAAATGGAACTTGTCAGAAGCAGCCAGGGAAACGTTTTCGATCTTTTAGTCACTACTCCACATTATAAAAACCATGGTCTTTCTAACATCTTATTTTTCTCCATTTTCTCCATATTTCGATTCTTTTACGGGAACACTTGCCCATGAGAAACCAGCATTAAGGAACAAATTTTAATCCTAAATTCTTCCCTCCACATTGAAGACGATGCGCTTTCAAACATTTGCTTTTCACCATCATCGTCGGACTTTTCGATTCTTTCATAAACGATGGGCACGCGTTTGTCCAAAAAAATTTGCTGATGGGCAGTGAGCCAAGAGAAAAACGCGTTTGATCTATTAGTGACAATACAACCCCCAAACCGATGCGCTTTCAACATTCGTTTTCTCCATTATCCTTAGTAAGAAAAACGCGTTTGATCTATTAGTGACAATACAACCCCCAAACCGATGCGCTTTCAACATTCGTTTTCTCCATTATCCTTAGTAAGAAAAACGCGTTTGATCTATTAGTGACAATACAACCCCCAAACCGATGCGCTTTCAACATTCGTTTTCTCCATTATCCTTAGTAAGAAAAACGCGTTTGATCTATTAGTGACAATACAACCCCCAAACCGATGCGCTTTCAACATTCGTTTTCTCCATTATCCTTAGTAAGAATTTTGGATCCTAGAAAGACGATTTGCACGGTTTCTCAAACAATAAGCAAGATGTTATGTATATCACTTTCTCTTGCGAGAACGCAAACGTCGATTGAGTGACGTAAAATAGAGTTTCTTCATTTCTAAAATGAGCACGGGAGAGATGCACCAAATGTCGACTATTATTGATTAGTATAAATATACTAGGGTTCTATCACGAATACCGTTCTGGTATTCGTTACGCTCCGCACTATCTATTCTGTTGTAGATAGTGAGTAGCGGCTGTCAACAAAATGACGGCCGCTTCTTCGCGTTTTCGAAATGTCTGGGAGGAGGATTTAGATAATTTTCTTGTTTAGTTTTGAACTACTAGTAGATGTATAATCCTTGGTTCTAATAACAGGCTTGGATACAGTTGCGACACGCTTACATAACACCAAGTGCATCCAACTCAACAAAAACATGGCGACTCCTACGGTCATGCAGGCGAGGCTACATACGTAAAAATTAGTAAACGCGCGAAACGGACGCGCATACATTACAGTAACTGACGATGACATTGCGCTGTTTGATTCAAACGGACATCATGTTAAATCTGGACACATATGTAGTCATGATGCAAATAAAAACTTTCTGGAGAGTCTGAAATCGATCGCAGGGACTGTCGCCGAAACCATGGAGCTGATAGAGAAGGCTCGAGAAAAAGTTGCGTCAATCTTCCCATTGAAACAGGGAATCACTTTAAAACGTAAGTAGCAAATGCGAAAACCGAACCGCTACAAGAGCAAGAAAAGGAGAAGACTGCGCTATAACGAAAATGAGGAGGCGATTAACCGAAAGATTCTCTAGATTCAGGGACACACTGAACTTACCTTGGATAAAGACTTCGTTAGCGACCAGGATGTCCTTATTCTTGATGCAATTGCTAAATTAAAGGTACACGAGATGTCCTCCTTGTCTTCCATTTGAAACAACACCTCACCAACCACTGGAGCTGTGCAAATAATCAAAGCCAGCGCCTTTCAAGACCTTGTTCCGGAAGTTTCTCGTACAAATCCCGCGGATAAATACGTAACAGTCCAAACAAAGCTGCTGTATCCTTCACCAGAACAAGAAGAAGATGTAGAAGATGAGAAAGATCAAAAGGATGAGTTGGAAGAGGTGGATGAGGAGGAAGAAAAAGACGACAACAGCTCCTCCTTTGTTGGAGATAGTGATTAAAATGTTCGACATGGAATAGAAACTAAAAACGTTGGTCTATTTTGCCCAAACACTTGTCTTTTTCATGGGCCTTGTAAACCAATGGGCAAAAATAAGACTATAAGTTTTTATAAGACACGTGAATTGTCACATGTATAGTTAAACTATCATCTGGATCTACTGTACGTTATTAAAAACAGAAGTTGATATCTTTATCTGCGAGGTGCTATGTATGACAGCCGGGTGGCGTTCCGGTGATCAGAGCAAACAACAAAACAATGCTGTCATGTTTCAGTGAGCAAAAACAGATCTTTTGTTTGATCGCCCGCAGGATCGTTTGACGGCACCAAATTCACGTACCTTTCGTTGAAACGCGATCAATCTTATTTCAATGGTAATAGCTGTAAAAAGAAACAATTGGTTTTTCATGAAGCCCTATTCCACCCACTCACCACATGAAAATAATCTGGCAAAGTGAATGTCATGTGTTACTTATAGTTCGGTCTATGACAGCTGTCAGACGTCAGCAGTTTGATGGTTTCTTGTGTCTGCAGTCGTGACAGCGTCCCGTAAACTATAAAACTTCCCGCTAAATGAGCGGCGAGTCTATTCTATGTTGCATTTCAAACAATGGACTCGGCAAAAGACTCTGTCAATTTGAAATATGAGTATGACCCTAATAGAGATAGAAATTCCGAGGCATCATGCGTAAATCAGTGCAGTACGGGTCATACCGAAAGTCCGCAACCAATGAGTTACAAGGAGAAAAGGAAGAAGAAGAGATCCAAGTGCAAGGTTCAAGACACAAGGATCATAAATACCCTTGTCACATCTGACAGGGACATTTTAGCCGAATGCAAATCTTTCTATGAAGACCTCTATGCCTCGAAAATAGAAAAATTCCCCAATTTTAATTTCTTCCCGCAAACAAATCAAACAGGCGTGCGATGTGGATCAACAGGCGTGCGACGGTAGTAACCGAAACAGAATGCGCAGAAGCCTTAAAATCTATGGATTCAGATAAAACGCCCGGCACAGACGCCATTCCCGCTGAATTTTTATAACCTGTTTTGGAATGACATTTCAACTTACCTTCTTTCTGCTCAATAGTTTAGTTGAAGCGCATATTTTGCATGAGATTCCGGCCTCAGGCCCAGTGCAGTAATATTCAATAGAATGATTCCGATTAACGGGAGGTTGTCGTGAAGCCAGTCGGTCACTCTTTTCCAAAAGGTGGAAGTAGCATGACATGACCAAAATAGGTGGATTAATGTCTCCGCGGAATCATGGCAAAAGGTCCATATCTCGTTTTCTGTTCTTCCTATTTTACTGGAACTTGAAGAACGAGGAAAGTGCATGTGGTATTTTCTCAGTTTACTTCAAGTCTTCTCATGGATATGAACTTTCCTATCAAACAACGATCGTTATCTGTGACACGTATCCTCTGTCGTGCGCGCACACGCTTTGAGAAGGAAGTGGGTTCAAGTGGCATTCTCTCACGTTTACTTCGAGGTGACTCAGCCACAATGTACACTCTCGCGCATACGCTTTAAGAACGAGGAAGGTGCATATGCATTCATTCACCATTATTATTTCATGTCATTATCTCACGTTGCCATGAAATTTGTTTTTACTTTGCAATCTGTAATTTGTTTTTGCACAATACTCTTTACTCCGAGTCGCGACCTAATTTCCGGTGAGTCGAATCGACTATCCTGTAGACGAATCGATCGACTGGAGTCGAATCGATAGATTCGTCAACATTTGGCAGGACCTTTGCGCTCAACCTCGTTCCCAGGGTCCTCTCCTTCCCGTCCCCCTAAGAAAGAGGTTGCTTTGCGCTTTTATTCACAACATGACTTCCTCCTCGAGTCGCGATTTAATTTCCGTTGAGTTGGTTTTAACCCGCGATCTGACTTCCGGTGAGTCGAATCGTCTGTGCTTGCTGACGATTCGACTCGATTCGGGTGTATTGGACATGGATGCTACCTTTGGACATTTTATTGACCCAATCTGTAAACTGGATTGGTTTTCACCATTCTCGAGAGTTTCAAGGTAATCACTATATGCCTTACTCTTCATGATCAACAAACAAGTGGCAGTAACTTGGTGCGCCCGTCTAGTTCATAAGACGTGAGTGGCTTTGATGAAAGAATGACCAACTCCTCCAGTAGCAACCTCAGCTGCTACAAGGGCGCTGGTCCAACCACTTCCATCATGCCAACCTCCAAGGAGTTTAAATGCCGTCATCTCGATTTGTAATCCACCAAGCATCAGAATGAACTTCTTCTCCCCATGAATTGAAGGCCAGTTCCACTGGATGAGTTTTCCAAGTGAAAAGTGATTGATCTTGTACAATACAATGGCAATAATATGTGTTTCGCTCGAGTTGACATGATTTACCATAGCTTTGATCATATTCACAGCTGTAAAATCA
>JAEMWC010000132.1:1055000-1065000 GCA_016490735.1 Pachyseris speciosa
AAGTGTATGTTTTCGTATACTAGAGAAGGCGTGTAGAGCTTTTTCTTTTAAGTGTTCTTGAGCAAGAGTAAAGTTTCCTGTTGGAGTTAGACGTGTGCCTAAATAGGTGTATTCTTGAACAATTTGAATTGTTTCAGTGCCTATTTTGAAGTTTGTGTCAACAGATTTCCTTGGGCGTTTTTGAAATATCATTATTTTTGTTTTCTTTGGGTTGATTTGTAACATCCATGTTCCGCAATATGAAGAGAGCGCGTTTAGACAGTTTTGTAACCCTATTTTGGATCTTGACAGGATTATCAAATCATCTGCATATAGGAGTGAATTTATTTTGGTTCCATTTGGAAGAATGAATGGATCAGACATGGTGTTTTCGAATAAATACGGCAAATTGTTGATATATAGGTTAAATAAAAGGGGACTTAAAATACATCCTTGACGTACACCTCTTGAGTATGAGAAAGATCGAGTTTTGTTTTCTCCGATTCTTACGGAACATGTAGAGCTGCAATAAAGGGTTTTAATCAGGTTGTAAAAGTGGCCTCCTATATTAATCTTGAGTAGTTTGTAGAACAACCCCTCGTGCCAGACGGAATCGAAAGCTTTACGAAAATCTACGAAACAAGCATAGACCTTTTCTTTATGGTAGTGGACGTATTTATCTATTAGGGTCCTCAGCGTGAAAACATGATCTGCAGTACGGTTTTCGGGCAGGAAACCAATTTGAGAATTATGTAATATCTTGTTTTCTTCAAAGTACAAATGTAATCTTTGATTTAAAATGGAGCTAAACAATTTTCCAAGGCAGCTAGATACACATATGCCTCTATAGTTTGTCGGGTCACTCTTGTCACCCGATTTGTAGATCGGAGTTATAAGGCCTTGACACCAAATATCTGGCACTTTCCCAGATTGCAGAATAAGATTAAACAGTTTTTATAAACAGGCATAAGCGATTCAAGGCTCGCTTTGATCATTTCGTTTCTAATTTTGTCAACAAATGGGGATTTCTCATTTTTTAATTTCTTCACTGCTTGGCGTATCTCTTGTTCAGTTATCGAATGATCTAAATTGCTAAGCTTTTCTTTTTCTTTTCCAATGATTGCAACTCATTATAAATTTCTTGTTGTTGTATGGAAGTTCTCGGGTCTTTAGAGTGTAAGGATTGAAAGTGGTTGAGCCACGTTTCCTCCGAGATAGGGGCGGGGACATTTTCGACAATAGTATCGTTCATTGACTTTAAACAATTCCAAAACGATGCGCTGTTGGGATTTAATCCTAGTTCGTCGAGTTTCAGAGATTTTTCAGTCTGAAATGCTCTCCTTTTTGAGTCAAGGAGCTTTTTGTAATCAGTCAAGGTTTTATGAAATTTCTCCCGCAACTCAGAGTTAAAGGGATCACGATGTTTTTGATTTGATACTCTTCGTAACTCGTGTCTTTTTAGACGACATTCACGGTCGAACCATTTTTTGTTAACCGTTGCCTTAATACGTTTGCGAGTTTTTTTGGTTTTAATCTTGAGGCAGATTTTTGATGCCGCAGTTAGAATGTTCACAGCATCGTCTAATGAGACGTTCACGTCTTCTGTGTGTTGTTCCATATATTCCCTTATTAGGATTTGGATTGATTCCGTGCGTAACGTGTTTCTGAATTTTAAATACGAGTCACTTTCCCAACAGAATTGGCGTGGTAGACTCGTTAATCTATCGGTAGAACATGCATTTTGGGTATTGCTTGTTGGTAAGCTGTTGTTTATATTCAGCCATGCGACGATGGCACTGTGGTCCGATAAGTAAGATGGTTGCTTAACAACAAAACTATTAACATTAAGTAATGTATATTGATCGCATATTACGTAATCGATAACGCTTGTCCCGTTTTTCCCATGAAAGGTGGGTCTGCCTAGAGTATCACCATTAGTTCTGCCATTTACTATTCTTAGATCAAGGTTTTTGCAAATTTCTAGTAGTCTTTTTCCATGACTGTTTATGACGTTATCAAGACTATTTCTTTGAGCTGGCTGAAACGCTGATTCTGATTGATCATTAGAGATTACGTCGTTGCCCTCTTGCGAGACAGTATCGGAGTATTTTCCGGTTCTTGAATTGAAGTCTCCCATAAGAATAATAGATCCTGTCGGAGACATATCTATTATGTCTTGTTCTAGCTGATCAAAAATTTCGGGATCGAAATATTTCGAGTTGCACGGAGGTATATATATTCCGCAAACGTGAATATCCTTCATCGAATTTAAGAGGTCTTTCTTGATTATAAACCAAACATAATTTTGCGTTGATTTTGTGATTACAATATTTTTATCGAGTTTGTTCTTATAGAGTAAGGCTAATCCTCCAGAGTTCCGACCACCTTTTCTCGATTGGTTAGGGGTAGAACATTGTACAAATGATTTATATCCGGTTATTTCCAAGTCAGTGCAATTGCCAATTTCGGTAAGTAGTATAAAATCACAGTTATCAATTTCATTCAAAAAATCACGGTTCTGTAATTTGTTTCCAAGGCATTTGGAAGATAATCCGTTGATATTCCAAGCACAAAGGGACAATTTGCTTGAAATATCGGGGCAAACTTTGGTACCAATGATAGCTTCATTATTTCCTCATTATACTGGTATAAAATTTATAGTAGTATTACGTAGAATTAAGTGTCTCAATGTTCAAATAAAGTTTCATGGTTAATTAAACAAATGATTTTACAAATCGTAGAAAGGATATGATTTCTTGAGGTATTGTATTTGTTACGCTGCTGGGTGGGTGGGTCTCTTCACGGGCAATTTCCATTTTTCCAGCGTGCGGAAGTGTTTGATGCGGTGCGTTGGGATACTGATGGGGGACAGCTGGCGTTTGATTCTGTGCAGCTTGGTATGGTGTAGGGGTTATTTGTTGCTGCAGTCGTGGTTTAACAAGTGGCATTGCCTGCGGACGAGTCTGAGGATCGTAAGGCCAGTGATAGGTATGAGGAGGTGTGTTCTCGATGGCGTTGCTGTATGACGTATGACGCAACAGCGGACTGCGACCTTGGGGAGATGCCGGGTGATTTCGTGGTGTTCTTCGTTGGGCACGGCCATGAATGGCGTCTTTTAGGTTTTTCGCGAAAAGTCCTATGTGGCGTTTAAGAATATGCTTGTGATCATGGAGAACATTTGGTTGATTCGCGAAAAGGTTGTCGTGCTTGATTAATTGTACATTGGGTAGTCTTGAGCAGCTACTGATTAATTGATCATTTATTGAAGTAATTAACGGCGTTGGGATGTCGTTACGGGGTAGAAGAGTTGAGAACAATATCTTGCTTGAGGGGAATTTTGTTGAGGCCTCAGTGATCAACATTAAAATGTTCGAGACAAGTTCTTCAGCAGAATTAGCTGTCTCAAGGTCGTTTGTGCCTGTGTGTAATAGGATCATTTGAGGAGGAGTACGAATTTCATTTTGCACATAGCTTCTTGCGTGTTCAATCAGTGGGGCTCTGATGTATTTGACTTCGAGTTTCGATGAAAACATTTGTTTTGTGTCCAGGAATTTTCCGTTAGAATCACATAAGAAGATCGCTTCATTCGAACGAGTGTTGTTGTTGTTGTTGTTGCTTGCCGTAGATGCAGAAGTAGCTGTGTTTTGTTCGTCTTGTCCCAAGGCTTGTTTACCATTGGCGGTTGGTTTTGTGGGGGGTTCTTGTAGGGGAGAAAAAGAATTAGATGTCGGTAGATTCACAACCAGCAATTCGTTTTCGTTCCATTGGTCGCATTTTGGTGAAGGATTTTCGTATTCTTTATCGCGTTCTTCATCCGTTCCGGAAATCGTGTTTTCTTCCACTGTGTTAGGGGGTGGCTGGCTAGACGGGTTACTACTGGTAATTTCCGGTGAGTTTAAATTTTCCCAAAGCGATTTAATCTGATCTTTGAGAAACGTGATCTCTGCCTCTAGGTGATTTTGGTTTTGTTTCATGGCTGAATTTTCTTCTGATATTTTGGCGTTTTTCTTCTGTAATGCGAGGTTTTCGTCTTGCAATTTTTGTGATAAGAGTGGTATGCTTTTGCAATTCATCATGTAGTTGTTTGTTAGTGTTTGCCAAGTCGTCCGCGAGACCTCCCAGGGTCGTTCTTTGCACTTTGAGAAGATGATCT
This sequence comes from Pachyseris speciosa, assembly GCA_016490735.1. NCBI lineage: Eukaryota > Metazoa > Cnidaria > Anthozoa > Scleractinia > Pachyseridae > Pachyseris > Pachyseris speciosa. Next base: position 1,059,133 of record JAEMWC010000132.1, read on the forward strand.
TGCTGAACAGCTTTGTCCTTTAGATGTTCGATGTTGCCTGATTGTGCTATCTTAAACTGTGTAAATTCGGCTTCTAAGTTCCCCACAGTGTTTCTTAGAGTAACTAATGTATTTAGTCTGGTTGGGGTAAGGGAGAGAGGCTCAATATGTTCCGACATCTGGAGAGTTTCTGTTGTTCCTTTGTTCACATGTGTTGCTGTCACGTCCAAAATTTCATTGGCACGAACATCATCTTCTTCTTTATTAGCATCGTTGATTTCCTCTTTGTTTGTTTCATTGCCTTGACATTTTGAAAAAAATTGGGTAAGGCCATGAGGAACAATGACGGGTTCTGTGAACTGGAGTTCACAGGCTCCAGATCGTTTACAATGGATAACAGCGTGGGAAACTCATCACGGCTCCACTCAGCGAATTTCTTCCCTTGAATCATAATGCGACCGGTAGAAATAAAGATCGAGATCGTAACAAGTTGGTCTTCATTGCTATTTTCGACGTCATAGATGTGTAGAATAATTTTATCACTCTTTGTCGGGCAACTGTATGATTCTTGCTCCTGCCACGTAACACGATATCCCATGGTGTTTAGAGTATTGAAGTACCGTATCATAAACGTTTTTTACGTTTTTACGTGGTAGTAGTGGTAGTAGTGGTAGTAGTAGTAGTAGTAGTAGTAGTAGTAGTAGTAGTAGTAGTAGTAGTAGTAGTAGTAGTAGTAGTAGTAGTAGTAGTAGTAGTAGTAGTAGTAGTGGTAGTAGTGGTAGTAGTGGTAGTAGTAGTAGTAGTGGTAGTAGTAGTAGTAGTAGTAGTAGTAGTAGTAGTAGTAGTAGTAGTAGTAGTAGTAGTAGTAGTAGTAGTAGTAGTAGTAGTGGTAGTAGTGGTAGTAGTGGTAGTAGTGGTAGTAGTGGTAGTAGTGGTAGTAGTAGTAGTAGTAGTAGTAGTAGTAGTAGTAGTAGTAGTAGTAGTAGTAGTAGTAGTAGTAGTAGTAGTAGTAGTAGTAAGTAAGTAAGTAAGTAATAGATCGCTTTATTTGCATAACCGCAAAATTTTACAGTATTGCAAAAGCTTATTAATTAATAACAAAACAAGGTTAATAGTAATATTGTCCTAAGTTACATTACTCTCATTAGATAATAGTAAAGTATCACGTATATTTGTACATGACGAAATGAACTTCATTACTAGCTTATTTACAAGATGATCATTAGAGTTCATAAGTAGTTTTATGCTTTCAGAGGTTGATTTCATTTCAAAGTCAGGAATTATTTCATATATTTGATTTAAGAAAGTCTCCCTCTGAAAGGAGTATCTGCTACACTGAAACAGGAAATGAGATTCATTTTCAACTTGATTTGACTTGCACAATGGGCATAACCTGTTTTCCCTTGGTATATGGTCTCTCTGATACCGACCTAGTTCAATCATAAGTTTATGATTACTTACTTTAAACTTCACTAAATTTCGCCTTTCATTAAAATTTCTAAGCTGATGTAGGTAATCGGATGTAGAGTACTCATCTTTAAAAACTTTGTAAAATTCTAATTTATTTGAATGTTCAACGCTGTGTTGCCAAAAATATATATACTTCTCCTCCATATAGGTTGAATATCGCTTAACTGTGTCATTGTCAAAAAACTCAAGATCTACATTAGATGAATGGTATTGTTCTATCATGTTTATAAAATTGGAATAAAATCCGGAATTATTAACAGAGTGAAGGTTTTTCGACATGAGGAAAGCTTGTTTGACTATAGAAGCATTATTTTTGTTGTTTAGATAGACAAAATATTTCATAATTTTTTGATTAATTTGGACAATTAGTGGTAATCTCCCAAGTTCGGCTCTACACGCTAAGTTAGAGGCCTTATTGTTTACTTCTAAGTAGCGTTTACAGAATTTGAGATGGATTTTTTCTATTGCGGAATTGTCCCATTTTTTAAAATCCTGTTTAGTGTACATCCCCCATACCTCACTGTTGTAGCTTAAGATCGGGAATATCATCGTGTCAAAAATCTGTGATGCGGTATTGGGATTTAGTCTATGAAGAAGTGTATGTTTTCGTATACTAGAGAAGGCGTGTAGAGCTTTTTCTTTTAAGTGTTCTTGAGCAAGAGTAAAGTTTCCTGTTGGAGTTAGACGTGTGCCTAAATAGGTGTATTCTTGAACAATTTGAATTGTTTCAGTGCCTATTTTGAAGTTTGTGTCAACAGATTTCCTTGGGCGTTTTTGAAATATCATTATTTTTGTTTTCTTTGGGTTGATTTGTAACATCCATGTTCCGCAATATGAAGAGAGCGCGTTTAGACAGTTTTGTAACCCTATTTTGGATCTTGACAGGATTATCAAATCATCTGCATATAGGAGTGAATTTATTTTGGTTCCATTTGGAAGAATGAATGGATCAGACATGGTGTTTTCGAATAAATACGGCAAATTGTTGATATATAGGTTAAATAAAAGGGGACTTAAAATACATCCTTGACGTACACCTCTTGAGTATGAGAAAGATCGAGTTTTGTTTTCTCCGATTCTTACGGAACATGTAGAGCTGCAATAAAGGGTTTTAATCAGGTTGTAAAAGTGGCCTCCTATATTAATCTTGAGTAGTTTGTAGAACAACCCCTCGTGCCAGACGGAATCGAAAGCTTTACGAAAATCTACGAAACAAGCATAGACCTTTTCTTTATGGTAGTGGACGTATTTATCTATTAGGGTCCTCAGCGTGAAAACATGATCTGCAGTACGGTTTTCGGGCAGGAAACCAATTTGAGAATTATGTAATATCTTGTTTTCTTCAAAGTACAAATGTAATCTTTGATTTAAAATGGAGCTAAACAATTTTCCAAGGCAGCTAGATACACATATGCCTCTCTAGTTTGTCGGGTAGTAGTAGTAGTAGTAGTAGTAGTAGTAGTAGTAGTAGTAGTAGTAGTAGTAGTAGTAGTAGTAGTAGTAGTAGTAGTAGTAGTAGTAGTAGTAGTAGTAGTAATAGTAGTAGTAGTAGTAGTAGTAGTAGTAGTAGTAGTAGTAGTAGTAGTAGTAGTAGTAGTAGTAGTAGTAGTAGTAGTAGTAGTAGTAGTAGTAGTAGTACTAGTAGTAGTAGTAGTAGAAGCAGTAGTAGAATGTTGAGCACCTTGCTTGGATAAAAATGCGCAAAGAGAAGAAGAAGGAGGAGATTTGAAAAGGAGCGAATGGAACGACTGAACCGGGAGTACAAGGACATTGACTGGGTTGGACTGTACAAGTCCGATAACCTGTCGCCCTTCAGGATGAACGAGCTACCATTGTACTTTTCCCACCACGAGATCACCTTCAAAGGAAAGAAAGCTGAAAAGGTCGCAATGGTCAAAGCGCACATTGGCAGCTTGCTGTCAATTCTATGGAACGTCAAAAACCTCGGCAGTCCCCGTTAGAAGATGCGCAACAAAAAGCGACCTCATCACTTTCCGAGGTCGAAGCTGACTTGCAAGGTAATGTAGATCGAGTTGTTGGTTCAAGCTCGAGTAGCTTATAATTAGTGACCAATCGTTACCGGAGACTGATTGTATACCAGAAGCCTGTACGGAAACATTACCACCGACAAAATAATGACGAAAGCGAGCACGGGTTGAGAGAAATGATTATGTTAGCTGGGCGGAGATAATCTTGGTTGGTACCTTTGCTTGTACATGAAAGTTTTAGTTTTCCTAAAACGTAGCATGTTTGTTAAGACTGAATTAAAGGAGTCTTATTAAATAGAAGTGGCACGGAGTAATTTTTTTTACTCGGGCTGCGTAGAGCGCCCGAGGTTAAAATTAACGTCCGTTCTTCTTTTTATTCTTCTTCTTCGTCGAGTTTCATGCACAAAGCTCACTTCCAGCGTTTATGCACAAGCGCTCACTAATACTGGTCATTTTGGAATAAGTAAACTATTTTGACCTCATTAGCTATGCTGAATGAGCGTGGCCTAGCGGTCATCTTGACCGCTTCTGATGCAGATGTTCCCGGGTTCGATTCCCGCTAAGACATCTTTGAAGTCTGAACAACTAATACGTTAAAAGGAAGTGTCCATGCGAATTTTTACAGTTCAACTGCGAGAAGAAAGCTTTTAACATTGCTGTGTTTCCCCGCGTCCGCTGCATTAAGAGGTAGTACATTTTGTTGAATAACTCAAGTACGGGATATCATACACCCCTGAGACTTTGACAAGTAGTTTATCACGGTTTATTTACTATTTTTCCTCAGTATCTCAATTTCTGGACATAAGTTTTTGAATGATAAGCGATTAGTTTTTAATTGCGTGAATTGAAACTGACCGCAGAAACGTTCGGCTTTCTTATGTTTCAAATGACCCTGGATTGACGTATTTGTAAACAGTTTCACTCTGTTGATTATTTTTCTTCTCACATTTCACCGAGACTACGTTAACCTTTATGCGAAATAAAACTACATCGTTCGATGAGCGCTTTCTTTCTCAAACAAATATCCATCGAAGCGAAAACAAGTGTGCTTAGTTTTTTTGGAATCAATACTCTATTTTATCAAATTACATTACGATGAACCTCTGTGGCCACATTGTTCCTGCCTCTGACACAGCTAACCCAGGTTCGATATCTATTAGTGGCATATATCGCGGGCTTTTTGTTTTTTTGTTTTTTGTTTTGTTTTTGTTGTTGTTGTTGTTGTTGTTTTTTTTTTTTTTTTCTCAATGGTTGAGCTGTAAAGCAAGTTTGTAATTTTAGGGGGATATATGTTGATAGGGGTCTCAAGAAATAGACTCCAACACAAGCTAAGCTCAATGCGTCCGATCTAAGAAAGACAGACCTCTCTCTATTCTTTTGTTTAGCGTAAGTTAGGGATACAATACTGTTTTTGCAAGCCCGAGTTTAGGCTAATTGTAGCCTCTTGTTGGTTTATGAAAAGAGTGTGACTCTCCCCCGGCTGCGAACAAAGCAGGTTTGACCCTCCTCAATTTGTAAATATTTTACTGATACCTCCCCTCCCCCCACCGCAATAAAAAACGTACCTTCCCTTGGCAAATTCAATTATTTTGTAGTGTGACCTACTGTTGCAGGTCATCAAAAGACGTCTTCAATCGAGCACGTTTTGGTGAGAGCCTGTGAAGTTTTTTTTTAATTTGCTACTCATTTATGGACAGATCTATGGGTAAGTATCACGTTCGACGATCTAAGAATCTTTTAAGTTATAATATGTGTTAATTGTTGTTTCAAGTTGGACTGCGAATCACGGGACGCTCAGACAATCTGTTTGTGTAACCCTATATATCTTTTTTATAGTAAATGTATCGAATTTAGCGTATTTTTCATGCTCTAGCGACGAATCGCTAAATATATGTATTGATCAACTCTAGATAAAAGTTAAATTGCCATACCTGTGGTGTACTGTCGTCCTTTTGCCTCACTGGGTGATATTTAAGCGATCTTATCTGGGTTTGTCTTCTGTGCCTCCGTTTCTTATGAGGCACAGTCGGCGGCGAAATCAAAAGCCGACAAAATCGCTTAAATATCACTACTGAGGCAAAAGGACGACAGTACACCTTGCCTTGCCTTGTCTGGGTGCGCCTTGTGCGAATGAGTTTGTTCATGAAAATGAGATAAATGCAAAGAGTTCCGTTCTAGTCAGCCATTTTTCTTTGTGAGACAGGAAATCCAGCTTTCCAGAGAGCACCACAATTTCGAGTTTAGCTCGAGAAACTCTACAACACACTAACAGATCAACAGCAAGGGGGCAGGGGAGGGTAGGAGACTGCTCTGTGAAGCCTTAGGTTTTGGTACATAACACCTTGAATTATAACTTGGCGTCCCTTTTATCAGGCTGAATGTTGAACACACCGGTTTAATTACGTCCAGAGTGTATCAAATGCACTCTAAG
>JAEMWC010000132.1:1070000-1077500 GCA_016490735.1 Pachyseris speciosa
GGTGAGGTACCCAACTACCCGTGGTAAAAAAAAAAGCTGGCCTTCACATGCAACCCCGGGCGCAAGGGTGAGGTTTAACCCTTTTCGTCCCAAGTGGGTGCTTTTCATTTCACCAGATTTATTTTTATTTTCACCAAATATCTGCTGTCTTGAAATACTGGGAACCCAGGCTTTAGAGTCACGTGATGCACCCGAGTGGCTGTTGTTTGTCGAGTGAGTGGAATCGCTTGACTGTGGTGCAATTGTCAGTTTTAGAGTGCTTTTCTGAGCCATTTTCCTCCGCAGAAGCCCCATGCTGGCATCGTTAAGCTAAAATGTGGGTAAAGGCAAGCCTTTGAAAGAAACCAGAGGTTAGAGGCGGTTTTATGTTGATGGAGATGCCAAACACGCTCTGTTGTGATGATGGTGGCTCGATATGGAACCTGCCTCTCTTGTCTTTCTGCAAGTAGATTCCGGGACCTACCGAGGCAATGTGGGCTAGTTTTGACCGCTAAAAATACTCATCGATGCAATATTTTGCTGGTAGCACCGAGTGGCTCAGCACTTATCGAAAAACTATGAAATGAACTGAAGGAGAGTTCTATGCTTGCGGCGTGGTTGAAGTTCCCAGAATTCTTTTCGGCCGTGAACGAGTCAAGTTAAGACGCATAAGATTGGATCTCAGAACGGGCTGAAACGTGGCAGGCAGAAAATGTGAGAGAAACGTTTCATTGCAGATACTAAGAGAGAGCTTGAGGTTTGCTGTAAATGTATAATTTTGATATTTGGGCGGTTTTTCTTATTAAGAAGTTGGCCACAAAAATATGTAAACTTTGGTGTTATTCTCAGACCAAAAAACAAGCATTTTGGACTTTTCTGTTAAACGATCGGTGATATGCAGCGGAATTCTGGTATTGTAGTCGCTATTTTTAGCTTTAATGATTGCAAAAACACAGTTGGTCCTATTCACACAATTATTATGACGTTCTGACAAATTTTAAACAAGAAATAAACCATAAAAGGGAAGCAGTATTTATCGTCACATATGTGTGACGTTGGATGGAAAAGAGTTAAAATGTTATCGCGTGGTCGCTAAGAACGTATATCAACAAAGAATTCAGAGACAATTGCCCGGGATGAACATCACCCCACCCCACCTCCAGTATTCACATATGGAGAAAACTCACCCATCGCGCAGAATTCTATTGTTTTTCGCGACATCTATTTACGGTGCCCGATTTTCTAATGTGCGGCATAATTATCTTTTTGTTCAGAGCTAGTCTGCTATGACTGGTCCGCCGATTGGCTCTGGGAGTATTTTGGTCTGTTCGGTAACTTTTCGCCGAATTCTGCGGCTGTTAAACAAACCGTTGGGAGACATATCGGGATATCTTGGTGTGATAAAGTTAACAATAGAGCCGTAATTAGGCCGCGTTCAGGCTATTCAAAATAACTTTTGACAAGTTCGTGATAAAAATTTCAATTGTCTTGAGGCTGTCTAAAATCCAAACGTCATCTGCAATAGTTTCATGCAGTCTAAGCGGTTTTAAGGCAGATGTTATTGAACTCACTCGTCGTCACTCTTCTGTTTTTGTTTTCGTTATTTATTTTCAGAATCTCGAACTGAGAGAAGCTCGGAGCGGTAGACACGCTTGATTAAATGGGCGCAAGAAAATTGAGTCGCCATCGTAAAAACAACTTCTCGAAGAAATGGATTTAAATCACGCTTAACAACATCCGAATGCTATGAACTCTTTTTTCTGAAATGGCGGGGTTTAACTGTTACCGGTAATCTCATGCTATAAACTTTGCCACTTTCTCGCATGTCGGGGGCACTCGGGGTGGGTGACGGTCTTTTGCTCAAAGCGACATTAAAAGCAAAAGATCGTCACCCACCCCGAGTGTGAGTAATTTGAGGTTTAGGCCGGGTCGCTAAGCGATTTTTTCAACGGTTTCGGTAACGCGTGTTGAAAATAAAGCCTCATCCGATGAGGGTCAAAGGAAATGTTTGCAGACTTTGGCGGCACTTAATTCCTTCTCAGTGTACAAGCTGCTCGAATGAAGAAGACGAATGGGTAGCGGAGGTATCGTCCGTGATCTACGTGGAATTTCGAGGCAATCGAAGTCTTGGGAGCGAATTTATGGCCCGTTTCCTTCGCTAATCTCCATTCGGCGGCTGCGGCGGTACCCAACCTTGGGAAAGGATATATATGGGGAAAAGAAGAGGGACCAAAAACCACCTAAATGGCTCTTAATCGACCCAGAATCCTTACCAGAGACAAAGAAACACAAGGCTGAAGCAAGGTAAGCTATTTCTTATTTGAAATCGTAAATATTTTTTTGAATTGTGAGAAAAACCGTTTTCCCCGTACAAATCCTTATATTTCGTCTCTTGCGTAAAACAGTACAGTACAGTACAGTACAGTGCAGACACACATATCGAGCTTGGGCTACCTGTGGCGACATGCTAAAAATTTGCGATGAACACATGTGTGTGAGATTTCGTGTTTATTGCAACTCACGCAAAGCATTACTTTAATTAAGATGGTTATGTGATACATTTTATCACCTCTCAATTTCAATGCCTTATAGCATCTGGGTGTGTCATATTGTTTGCGGAGCAGAGCTTGGGATATATTAATATTCTACCGGGAAATTCAAAAGAGTTTCGCTCTATTGTTCTTCTAGTTTCCGAAGCGAACGAAAGCTGAAAGATCGGCAGGAGTATTCGAAAGTTGGACAGAACGACCACTTTGAAACATCATCTTCCGTTAAAACTTGGCATAAACCTTCCTTATACAAAATACATTCAAAGAAGGGCACTTTGAAAGGAGAAAAATTCTTCCTCGAAACATCGCTCATACAATAGTTTCTCTGAGATGGACCAAATTCAAGAAAAGAAAACGACTAAATCCACTATTCGAACTATCTCAAAAAAATGTCTCCTTTATTCCATCAATGTCTCATCTACAAAAACCATATGATAACCAATACGATACACAAGCATGAGGCACGTAAAATCTAAACAAGTATGTGTGGTCGGCCATTTTCTGGTCATTTTCTTTATTTTTTAACCATCGGGCAGCCTGATTGAATTTGAAAGTTTGCGCGGACTCTACATTTAAGTCCCGGATATGTCGCGGCATTCTGTGCGATGCCAAAACGAGGCCTAAGTTTTCGCACCCTTTCTGCGGCTGGAAATTTCACAGTCAGTTGGTTACTTCATTTTGACCGAGACAACTTCATCTTCATTCCAAGTTGTTCTCGTAAAAGGCATAAAAATTAGGAACTAGTTTAAAGATACTCCAGAGGGTGAATTTTTCAACTGATAAAAATGGAGAGCAAAATAATTTTGTCAGGAATAGCATAAAACTTGGATCCACTTGCATGGCGGTCGGGTTGTGTGGTTGAAAAACAAAATGAATCAACGCTTCAACGGCTTTCACTTTACCGCGGCATCTTGCAGCTAACCAAGACAGGTCACTTAACAGTTCACCGGCATTAATGGGAGGAAGGAGTAGCTCAAGTTCATCCTTTGGACAAACCGCTCGCTATTTTTGGTGATTCGTGTTTTTACTAAGGGGGATACGAATTTTCAAGAACCTTTACAACACAGGTAAATGAAACAAATTGAAGCTGCTTAACATTTGGTTTAATCGCTGTTTGTTTGTTCAGGAATGAAACTTGTATTTTTCTTTCGACGTCGACTAGACAAAAATAACCATCATCTCTACTCGTTTTGTACGCAAAGAAATAGTTGAATTGTTTGTTTGATTTGTTGTTTTGCTTGCAAGCGAACGAGTGTTTTACTCCGCTTGGTTCACTGTTTTTCTATGTCTGTGCCTCAACTGCGTAAAGAAACGTTTGCCCTTATGTTATTAACACGTAATCACAATTGATGAGTCCTCGTAAAAAAGGATTAAAACCCCGACTAAACGATCAAACATTTTCAACCAACATCGTCTTTGTCAAACATAACGTTGGGTGGCTAAACGCACAAAGAAATGTTTGACCAAACACCATACAGAGTGAGTCCACAGAACGATTTTTTCCATAATATTACTGAAATTTCGACGTTGTTTGGTTCATTTGGTTGCTTTTCCCCCGCTGTGCACGGTTTGTTGGTTGCGTGGCTAAATGGTAAAACTTTTGTTCATAACGCGAAAGGTTGGATGAAAATGGTTGATCTCGATCAAACAGGGAAAGCCGTTTAATACAATGTTGAAAGATGTGGCAAAACGGTCAAACCTGCTCGTCCAAAACGATGTTGAATGAAAATGTTTGATCGTTTTTTTGATTGTTTAAATTTGTTTTCGAACAAACATACGCGTCGAGTATTCTTTTCTTGTAATGTTTTGATGTTTTGAGGTATTGAACCGCGGTCAATTCCTGTTGACTGCTCTAAGCGTAAAATATTGGCACAAGGAAAGCCATGCGAAGTTGTTCAACACCAGTACAAAACAAAAAAAATTATAATCGTGGAGCTCCCCTTTTAGGCTTGGCTAAACCTATATATTATTCAGTTTGATCCGGTAAATAAAAGGTAATTTAAACTCCATGACTTCTTTTAATTCATTAATATTTTGACTCCTTCGTAAAGTCGAACATATTTCAATGGCGACATATCTCCCAGAGCAATTAATTTGAATTCAAATTTTATTTTTTGACCCGAGATGCTACAGGAATAAGCCACGTTTATCACTGAAGAGAAGAGAAGAGAAGAGAAGAGAAGAGAAGAGCAACAAGAAACAACAACAACAACAACAACAACAACAACAACAATATCACACTCAATTTTGATTGCAATATTTTATTTCTATCAATTTTATTGTCCACTTGTTTTGACGTACTTTATCACTCTACATTAAGTATTTTAAGCATCTTCATCTCCAATAATCGAGTCTGGGTCCAGAACGGTATTTAGTTATCTCAAAGTTCCTCGTCACAATCCAACTCACGGGCAAACGAGCAGATGCTTCGTCGGTACTGCTGTTGCCCCTTCTATTAAGAAAAGGGACAATAATCATATTACTCACTGAAGTGCGATTCCTTTCAATAGCGTTAATATCTTACCACGCTCTTTTGCGGCCAAACTGGACTAAGCCTTCATATCAAGTGTAACAACCTTTAAAAACATAGACTTAGTAATTGAGATTTGTTTTTGCAACGCACTGAGTAGATGAGATCAAGACACAGTGTAGTGCTTGTCCACACTTACCTCCTTCATACTTGTATCCTCAAACTCTCCATTCTCATCAAACATCCGACGCCTCTAAGATCAATCAGAACAGGGAAACTTTAATTCTTCTTTCATGTTCACCATACCTTCGACTGCTCGTCCACTATAAAACATAAACTCTAAATGTGTAAAACCAGGGTATTAAAAAAGAAGAAGAGGAAGACAACTTAGGCAACACAAGGGGTTTGCCAAGGCATACAGTTATGGTTATCATGCGCGGTGATTAGATGGACTCAGATGTTAGTCTTTCAAAGATGCATAAATGCCACGATATAACCCCCAAAGATAAGCCTTTCAGTTCTAAAAGATCACCGGTTTACAACTAAACTACAGTACTGTATTGACTTACTTCAAGACCGCTTTTTATTCCAGGTGCCAGGGAATCAACATGCGTCATCGTGGTTATGAAGAGAACGAAGAAACCAAAACACACAGCAGCAGTCTTCTTCCTTTTCAAGGTTTGAAAATGTTCTCAGATATTTCCTGTCCCTTAAACTTTTGAACGCCTTACTTTCGCAACTCGACATATTATTTTATTGCATTTTTGACAGTTAACTCATAATGATTCTTTGTGTTACCCTCCAGCTGGCCAATCAAGGGTCGGAACGGTTGGAAGCAGTGGTGTCAATTTAAAAATCGAAGAAGACGAATACTAACCTAGAACTGTCAACTCCCAGATCTAACTTTTTGATTGGTCTCTTAGTTACGATATATAGCTGGGTAACGGTGGAAAATGGGGATAGGTTGTCAAATTAATCCTAATGAAATATATTTATGTTTACAAGCTATTCCACTCGTTGCTTAGACAATCGGTAAACATATGGTGATATGAAGAGAATTTAATTCTTTTTCTTTGTTTTCGTGTTACCTCCTACAGTAACGTTAGCCCTCGATTCTGGTTGGCACGACAGCAAAGCAAAAGCGAAGATTAAACACTGACGTTTCTTACTTCGCTCTAAACAGCCAATGCCTGTTGTATTTACAATGAAGTTTACTTGAATAAAATAATGAAATAAGGCAGATTGTTGCCGTGTTTGTAATATCAACTGATAGCATAAGTCTAGATATTCCTGTGCATGTTTATAAGAAAAAAACTGCGTTCAGGTCTCGATTAATCAGTTTTCCGTGACATTTTTTTTTAGCCTTACCAAACAGCTGAGAATCTCTGTGCAGACATTTTCCTGCTTTGCGAGGACTGGACTTGACTGCACTAGTTAAGTATTGACTTGTAAAACGAAGACTTATACAGCACGGAATTATAGAACGAGGACCTGTAAAACGCTTACTTGTCCAGTAAGACTGAAAAACAAACTTTGTTTTATGTTTAATAAATGAGCAGGAGTGTTTTATCAAGTTTAAAACACGAAGCGCAGCCGAGTGTTTTTGGATTTGATAAAACACGAATTGCGAATTTATTGAACGGTTTAAAAATTTTTACTGTACATCTACCCAATCTCACACTAAAATTTAGACTTTGGGTTATTTTGGCCTAGGAAATCGAATGCAAAATTTTCTTCATCGTGAAAAATTAATTTATTTTGTATTTCCTTCATGAATTTTCAATGAGTTTTTTAAGGAATGATATTAACATCCAGTGTCTTTAGAACCGACATGTGATGGATCTCATCCTATAAAAGCATACAAAATAAAACCTGCTGTATTGCATACCAATAAAAAATCAAAGATATAAGACCTCAGCTTACGTTTCTCAAACAAGTGTTATCTGGCCAGCGTCCCCCTTTGGCCTTTACAGTATTTCTCCATCGCTTGTCAGCTTCCCGTCACTCACCATTTCTAGTGAGGAAGCGAATGTATTTCAATGGGGACATATGTCACACAGCAACTAATGCGAGTTTGAATTTGGTTTTTCAACCCGACACGCTACGGTAATAATTAACTTTTATTGAAAGAGAAGAACAACAACAAAATCACTGCTGCAGCATTTTAATTCTGCCAATTTTATTGTCATTTATTCCTCCTTATTTCTTTTAACTTGCTTTAATCATACTTTACATTAATCTCCAATAATTGGGTCTGGGTCCAGAAGGGTATCTATTTATCTCAAAGCTCCCTGTCACAGTTCAACTGACGGGCAAACGAGCAGATGCTTCTTCGGTAGTACTGTTGCCTCCCCTGTAAAGAAAGACGAATTAATTATTATGTTATTCATTATAGAACGATTAATTTCACTAGCGTTAATTACTTACCACGCGTTTTCTTTGACTAAACTTATTGAAGCTTTTATGTTAAATGTAATTGGCAGAGAAACTTTTGATTTTGAC
>JAEMWC010000132.1:1085000-1105000 GCA_016490735.1 Pachyseris speciosa
AATTTTGAGGATCCGTAAGTCTGACTGAGGTTATTTGACATAGCTCCAAAAATGATTATATTATGAATATTGTACAAGGATTCCAGATGGTGGTTATTTTTAGCGGAGCACCATACCTATAGAAACCCGCCAACTGCTTTTCTCATGGTAAAAATGGCTAACGGTATTGCTCGTGGGCGTGACCGCACGACAACGACGACGACGACGACGGAGTGGCACAATAATTAATAATATCCTAATAATAATCATAATAATCCAACATGGCGGCCATACTCCCCCTGGCCCAGCTGACCAGCTAGTTTACAGCGTACGTCTTTGATACTGGACATCCATCTTATAGCCAATTGACACCTGTCAAAACAAGGTATCCGCTGACCAGTGTCACGTGACCATATCGCGGGCTCAAGTTAAGACCTCATCGAGGTCAGCTGTTGACCGCTGACCAGGTACTTGCCTTCGATTTGATCGCGGGCTCAAGCCAGGTGTGGACACCCAAACCAAAACGAGCCTTAATTTTTCGCGCGTTCTGCGTAATTTCACATTCAGTTGGTTTCTTCGTTTTAAGCAAAACAACTTCATCATCTTCGATCGAAGTTTGTCTTTAAATTCGCGTAAAAGGCATAAAAATCAAGAACTTGTCAAAAGATACTCCGGAAGGTGAGTTTTCAAGTGATGAAAGGAAGAGCGAAAAAAGAGCGAAAAGCTTCAAACTTGGATCGATTGTGCGGTTCAAAAAACAGTACCATTCAACGCTTCAACGGCTTTCACTTTACCGCGGCATCTTGCCTCTCACCAAGAAAGGTCACTTAACAATTCACTTGTATTAATGGGAGGAACGAGTAGCTCATACTCTGTGGAAGAAGCTCTTTCTTTGGACATGCCGTTTGCTATTTTTGCGGATGCTTGTTTTTACTCTACTGAAGCTTACGTAGTTTCAAGTGGTAGAAACCTCTACAACACAGGACAGTGAGGTACATTAAATAAATAGGAGCTTAACATTTGGTTTAATCGTTGTTGCTTTTGTTTAGGAATGAAACTTGTATTTTTCTCTCGACTGGATATAAATAACAATCATCTGTACTCGTTTTGAACGCAAAGAAGTAGTTGAATTGTTTGTTAATAATAATAATAATTTAGAACTTATATTGCGTTTTGTTTGTTTTGTTACGTTGTTTTCTTTGTAAGGTAACAAGTGTTTTTACTCGGCTTGGCTGACTGTTTTTCGACCTTGGTGCCTGAACAACGTTAAGAAACTTTTGCCCTTATCTTATTAACATGTAATCGCAATGAGTCCTCGTAAAATCAAGGTTTAAAGGCGGAAACTCTACCCTGGATGCCAGAGGTCTTCTCGCTCACCAGCGGTGAGGAGCGTTAAAAGCGAATAGTGCTGGTCGGCGAGAGACCTGTGGCTCAGGCCGGTAAGTCTTTTGAGCGCGCCGATCCAATCATGTTGCCATTTATTTCTCCAGAGTCAAAATTTGACCCTGGGAATCTGATTGGTCGATTGAAAAAACGTTTCTTAAAAGGGTTAACATTGGTTAATTGCACGATGATCTTGGTCAAACCGGTTTTTAGCGCAGTAAAGCAAAATTGGCGTGAAAAGCCCGTCATTGTTGTCATTTGTCCGTTTGTCTCAGAGGTCTCTCGCCGGCCAGCACTATTCGCTCTGACGCTGACCTCTGGCATCCAGGGTAGATCTACTTTCGAGTTCTCGAGGAACAACACAATTGTTCTGTGTGGACAAGTAGACACTACAACAGTTTCGAAATTCAAGCAAAAGGACAGCGCGTTGGTGAAATACTGTCAAAAGGCACTGTTTACGTTACTTCTCGAGGAAATAACACACACAGCATAAAAACAGCGTCAAACGACCTTCAGTTTCTTCCGAGGTTATTGTGCTTTTCTGCATAAAAATTCCGACGCTATTGCCGCACGCCATTAGCGCAACTAATCAAGATCGCAGTGCGGTTCATCGGACACTGTCATCAAAAGCGGTAAAAATTTCGAGAAAGCGGCCTGTTTCTCAATGCAAATGCACAGTGTATGAGTAGGCGAACAGTGTAGTCGCTAGCCAGTAGCCGCTTGGCAAGCGAAAGGAATTTAGGATTAATTTTCGACAAACCGCTTATTGATTCCACGAGGAAACAACACATACTCGTATATATCGTATGTACGAGTTAACGGGGCCACCTTCGAAAATCGCCTCTCGCCTTTGAAATCATCGATGGACCAAAACTCCAAGGAAACGTCCGAAATGAAATACACGTATAATTTGGATAAAAACATCGCCGAATGCGCGGCTCCTTATTAAACTGGATGACGAGTTACCTTACATCCAGGTTACAGTACACGGTCTTAAATGGACAAAGATCCAGCCTCTGCTCAGTGTCTTCTGGTGTCCCTCAAGGGAGTGTCCTGGGGCCGACTCTATTTACTTTGTACACAAGCGATCTTGTAGCGTCCATCCAGTCAGGGTCTGTGTATATGTATGCTGACGATACCACTGTATACTGTATCGGGAAGACTATAGATGAAGTGTCAGCTGCGTTAAATCAATCCCTAAAAGAGTTCTATGCCTGGTGCGTGAAGAACAGGCTGACACCACACCCAAAGAAATCAGAATGTATGCTAATCTATAGAGGATCGTTCACTGGCCCTCTACCACCCATATACCTTGGAGGTAACAACTTAGAATGGGTAACACACAGTCGGCTTTTGGGCGTGATAATCGACCACAAGCTTAGCTGGTCCACACATATTAAGGAATTGAAGAAGAGTTTTCCTAATAAACTAAGCCTTATAAAGAAGAGCAGATTCTTACCCAAACAGGATCTCTTAAACCTGTACTTTAAAGTTATAATTCCTGCAGTAACGTACGGTATATCCGTATGGGGAGGTACTAACCGGCAAGAGGAACTTGATTCACTTGAAAGACTACACTGCAGGGTAGCAAGAGTCATTTTCAATTTCGCTAAGGATCTACCATCAGTGGAAGTCCTCACCAGGGCTAAATGGGACACTCTAAGAACTTTGTATAAGCAATCTATCCTGAAACCAACTTATAAGATGTACCACAATGTTTTACCATCCTGCATGACAACACATATTGTGAAATCGCAATCCTCTTATAGTTTAAGGAACAGTCTTACGTTGGAAATTCCACCTTTCAAATCGAATATCAAAAAGTATTCTATATCTTATAGAGGTCAAGTTCTGTGGAATCATTTGCCAATCGAGTGTCGTAAAGCGAATAGTGTGAAAAGTTTCTCCAGGATGATTAACAAACTTACTTTGGTCAGAGACATTGACTTTTCTAATTTATTCTGTAGAAGATAACTCCCCCTTAAAAGGAGTTTTTAGGTCTATAATTTTAGCAGTTATACAATACCATCAATTATTAATTACTTGTTTATTGTAAATATTAATGTTATGTTTATACATACAAGAAGGCATAAGTCTTATTTTACCTTATAATTTTATTACAGTTATTGTTTATGTATCTTTTATATTATCTATTTATACACGACCCCACAAGCTGCATAGCTTAAATACTTATCGTGTTTAAATAAAGGTTTTACTTACTCACTTACTTACTTACTTACTTACTTACTGACTGACTGACTGACTGACTGACTGACTGACTTACTTACTTACTTACTTACTTACGTGGTCTTCACTGTTCGGCCAAAAATAGCGCAAAGTAAACATGGAATTAAAAATAGACTTGACAGACAACTTACGTGAGAATCGAAACTTTGCATATCATAACGAATTACACATATTGGCATTTTCTAGTTTTGAGGGGGGCCGTTTGGAGGAGTTACATTGGAAAATATTTATTCCAAAGTATGGTCGAAGAAAACCCTATTTCAATGCAATAAAGTTACGAAGGAGCAACTACATGTGTTGACATCTGCGCGTATCGCGTTTCATCTTTCGCATGTATTGGACAAAAACATGCAACGCTCAGATAAACTTTTATTCATCGAACATTTGTTACTTATCACGAGATATTGTAGTGATGTGGTGAGTCCTTGGCCATTCTGTTCGTTCTCAAGTTTGTGCTTTCTTTAAGACGTTAGAAAGCGGCCCATTTGTCAGCGGCATATTTTAATCCACGTGGGTAAAACCGGTTTGCCGGGTTTCTAAAGTAAGCTCTGACTGCAAATGTCAATTAAAGGAAATTGGCGTCGACATGGAAGTGATGTTGTTATCCGTTGGTACCAGAGGTTTTTCTCGCCGCCTCGCGACTCGCTTTCGCTGCTTCGCAGCTCAATTCTTTCGCCCCCAACGAGAGAAAAAACCTCTGGCACCCAGGGTACGGAAACTCAAGCTCGAGTAAAAAAAAAAAAAAAGAGAGAGAGAGAGAGAGAGAGAGAGAGAGAGAGAGAGAAAAGAAAAAGCCGATCAAATGCATGTGCATGTGCAAGTCTCAAAATCTGACATATAGTTGTCAAAATGCTGTCAAAAATGTAAAAAAACCAGCGCGCTTCATCTCGTCAAAGTTTTAGAGATATTCGTCGAAGGCGGCCTGTAGAGAACAAGTAAGTTTCGCCGTCTATAAACATGTCGTCTTAATTTGTTTGAACCGGTAAGAATCAGCGTTTGGATGTTAAAAACAGCGAAATGAGACTGGCTGGCTGGCTTTGATAAATTTTATCGTGGACGGGTCTGCGAGAGAAATGCTCGTGTGGTTTGGCAAGCGCTTTCTTCGTTAACTGGATGATATTTTGCCACTGAGAATCATTAACTGAAGAAGGTTCTTCGGAAGACATGGGAAGTAACAGTAAAACTATCAAAGCACTTTAGTGTTTTGTGTCAGCCAAGGAAAGATTTCGTGGGAAATGGCTCTTTTATTCAGCTCTGTCGCGTTCGAGTGATTGCTACCAGTGATTCCTGTTGACTGCTCAAAACGATCAGGTGCGGACTTCTTTTTTGTCTTTTCTACGGACATTTATGTCAAAATTTGTAAGCAATTTTTCTAGCTAAAACCAGATATTTTTGTTACTTCTCTAATTTCTCCACCTTCTCCAAGAATCTTCGAAGACATTTTATTCGTATTGTGCTCTGTTTTCTTGTAATATGTTTGTTGTTCTGTTGTTTCTGAACCGCGTTCAATTCCTGTTGACTGCTGTAAACGATCAGTTTGTACGTATACCCTTTATTTTCTTTTCTAGGGGCATTTATGTCAAAATAAATACCGATTTTTCAAGCTTAATCAGTACAAACTATTTTTTTTTTACTAGCTAGTCTTGTTTAATTTCTCCACCTTCTCCTTCTTCAAGCAAACACTCGCATCGTACTTTGTTCGCTTGTAGTGTTTTTGTGTTTGTTTTTTCATCCGCTTTGAATTTCTTTTACGCTTTCGTCTGAAAGTGGTTAGGATTCAAGAATGTCTGCCCTATCTTTTTGCGAACGTATGCTATCGAAAACCCTTCGTTTTCCCTGCTGCTGCTCAATTGTTTTGGACACAATTAAACTGGCCCAAATAAAGCCATGCGAAGTTGCTCGGTCACTGCAAAAAGTATATCTCTTATTGAAGAGAAAAACTCTTAATTTTTAAGAGGAAATCTTTTAAATTGCTGTCCGTGGGGTAAGAGTTAAATTCACTTAAGGTCAGTGTCAAATCTCTAAGTTAAGGGCAAACAAATCCCTTTGCTAAGGGTTTTAGATCTTACCCTAGGAGTATCCTCTTAAGAAAAGGAGTGTACACTTAACTAAGTACCACTTCCTTTATTAGAGAACGGAAGGAATACACTTGTTTAAGAGTGTGATAGTTCCTATTTTTGTGAACTACACTTAAAGTAGTGAAGGGATTTTTTAGAGTAAATTTTACTGTTATTTGTGTTCTTTTCCATTCCCAATTGAATATGAATTATTATCAAAGGACCATGATTACACTAGTTTAAGGTTCATTTACTCTAAATTACTGAGCATTTTCCACAACTCTAAAGAGCAAAACCAAGTCATTATGAACAAACCAAAAGAAATTGAGACGTCATATCCTCACAGTCACTGTATGTGAAAGTGTTTTTATTCCTTCAATCTGTTGAAGTACAGTATTTCAACAATATGGCAGCCACATGCTGACTCTTCTCTTAATTATTATCAGGTAATCTCAACAAGAAAAATAACAAAACCAGGACTGTACCAAATTCACTGTCACACAAGCCTCACAGATGCAAAGAACAAGATTGTTAGTAAAATCTCATCATATATGTGGTATTCTTAACTCACAGCACACTCCTAGTGCTTTCTTACACCGAAAACTACATGTAGGTATTTTTTAATGCATTCATGATAACTGTTGATCACACAAGCATTGACTTCGAGTCCATGATTACAAAAAATAAACTGTTGTAGGAAAAGAAACACATTCCTGAGTATTTGAAGCTATTCAAAGTGAAAAACATAGTAGAAGGCCATCAGTAGAATAACTGCATGTCCAAGTGTATTATCACTTTTCCCTAGGCTACAATACTTCTGTTCTCCAATCATAAGAGAAAAGGGATTATTATCACCTTTGGCTTGCATCAGAATGTATGGTTCATTCCTTTCCTTTGCAGGATGTTTTGTTGAGCACTCCTGAAAAGTAATTGAATGAGAGCAATAATATAAGCAAACAAATTGCTTCAAGCTACGATCTTGAACAAATTTCGAGGGGAAAGGAGGGGTTATGTTTCCATTTTATTCTGTCCAAAGTTATAGGTATTCTCATTCAGCTTGGGGTATGACAAATACACAGACACACACACATACAAACAAATTTTAAAGGTGTGTTAGAGTTTCTTTACAGGGCATAAAGGAGCAAGGTTTTGTCCACCTACCAAAAACAAGGTCAAGACATCAGCACTTGATGCAACTGGATATTGTAAAGTCCTTGACCCAGTTGTTTCAAGATCTTCTCATTTCCTCTGAAAGACCAAACACAGGTCAGGGAATAAATACTCTTTGTAAGGTCAAAATGAAAAGGGACAACAGATAGAAGCTGACACTACTTGTAAACTATAATTTATGTCCCCTAAAGATGTAAAGTTTAATGGCTTTATTTTTGCAAAAAAGACCCGTAAAATGATGTGGAATACGTGACAAATCCACTAACTATATAAACATTTCACAAACTTACTATCTCTCAAAGGAAACTCCTAAGGTGCATCCGATCTTCAACACTTTAATAATTCTTCTAGTTCGTATTTGTTATCTTCTGGAGAAGACATCAGTAACGTAGAACCTTTGATCTCCTTTGCTGTTATCAACGAAAATGGCGGGAAAACATGTAAGACAGGTATGACATCGTAAATCAGCAGGAATCTGATTGAAGTCGTCCAAAAAGTACATCATATTTTACCCTTACCTTCTAACACATCTGTTAAGGTTTTTGGCAACCCAGCTTCCCTTAGTTTTTGGGATAAATCAGTTGATGAAAGGTGGATAACAATATTGACCGTCTCGCTATCTTGACCGTTGACGAAGGAGGTTCTCAAAACGAGGCTGAGTTGCCCAGTCCCTGTGACGGTGTTTTCCCAGGTCCTCACGGTCTTGTATGTGACCACAACGACATAGCTTTCCTTAGACAGGCAATTTAAGTTTATATAACTCCTGAGATGCAGGGGAGGTGTGTATTCGACTTCTGTGACTTCACTGCGATACCACTGAGGATTTTACTGAGTCAGTTCTATCAAGCTAGTGCACCCTGACGACGAGTCTCAAATTGTCTGCGGTCTTGGTGATATACCTTCTTGCCGTAAATTTTTCTCTAAATACAACAGCTTTAAGCGTGTTCGAAAGAAACACAGTGATATTTACAGGGATCATTCGGACCCACCATCTGTTCATTTTTGTTCAATTTCTTTTATTGCCGACATTCTATTTTTCTATAATTCTTCACGCATTCCACTTTAAAAAATAATACAAATTGCTAGTTAATTATCTCATTTGGCTGTTTTCATTGTGCAGTGACTGTAAAACAGTCCGAAAAACGTTTATTTATTATAATTGAGGGATGTAGAAGGAGGTTAGTATGACAACACTTACTTAAGGAACTCCATGTCCTTTAAAAAAGATTTCTCCCCTTTGACTAGTGTTAAAATGCTTCGTTAAGCAATTGAACACAAGATCTAAAGACCGTCACTCAACAAAGAGTTGAGGCACTTAGTTAAGTGTTTGGTTTCTCTGAAGTTAGTGTTAAAATACTCAAAATAAGAAACTAGCGCTTTGGTAAGAGTGCTTATCCTATTTTAAGAGTGGCAATGTTTTATCTAAGAGGTGACACCTTGTTTTGAGGAAAGTGCACTTATTTGAGGTAAAAGTCAGTACTTCCAGAGCAAATTCCCGTTAAATGTGAGTAATTCACTTAATTAAGGATTCTACTTTTTGCAGTGGTGAGAGTGTGCAGCTCCGATTCTAGGCTTGGCCTGGCTAAATATATATATGGCCTTCAGCTTTTCTATTTTTAATCGCTACATAACAGACTGGAATGGTCTTCCATCGAACATCATGCATGCACTTTCTTTAAGCAATTTTAAGTCCTATCATATTATTTGTGTCAATTTTAAATCAGATGTGGCTTGTGAGTGACAAGTATGTAATTTAATTAGGTTAGCTTTGGATTGTATTTCAATTTTACTTCTTAATTTTTAGTGTCAATCTCAAATCAAGGTGACTTGTAAGAGACAAGTATTCGATTTAATTTGATTAGGTTAGCTTTGGGCCACGTTAACCCATTGGCACCCGTGCCTGCGAAAACCGGCCGTAAAAAACTCCCATGCTTCAAAACATTGCAACTTTCTCAATCGCACGAATATTGCCTTAACTGTTAGTTGTGAGCACGAAATGGAATGCCCTTTAGATTTGGATATCCAATAAATGCGCGAAACGTAGCGATTTTTACCAAATATGGCCTTTTGAGTTTGGACAAGAACGAAACTGACCGTTTTTAACGTCAAAGAGAAACGACAAAATGCCCCTTTTTGCCTTCATGTTTTTTAAGGAAATCATCGCCGAAAAACCAAACTTTAACCATCATAACGAAATTCAGTCCTTTTTCTAGCTTAGAAATGACTTTTTTGTTCATATTCTTCTCCCGAGCGTAGATACAGCCTTTTGTTCCAGTGCATTCGGGCCTTTCCGCCATTTTCAACATCTAGACCACATTGCATGCTGGGAAATGACGAGAATTTTTGACAGCACCCGTTCCTTCTCCCAATTCTTTCACATATAAACTAAGTCTACAGCCACTCCGACCTACTGCCAAAAATTCCTGCTTGTGGTCACCTTCAGTACTCAGAAATTCCAAAATATGTGGCGGTAGGTCGAGAAATTCATCAATAGTCGAGTCCCAAAGGTACTAAGTGTTCGACCGGCCAAATTCCCAGTTCGTCGAGTAACAAGCCAAATTCAACAACAAAGTACATCACCTTGCTCGATTCTTTAAGAAAGTGGACTCTTAGCTACCGTCACGCTTAATGATGCTCATCAGGCAGCCGCTAAAGATGAAAAATGGCTGTAAATTTAGCAGAAATCGCAAACAAACCGAACTTGGGCCATTGTTGTCGCTTCACGGATAAAAATAGCTACGTCAAAATAACGTTTTCAGAAACCTTGAGCCTCCAGTGGCTTAGGACAGCACCACTTTTCCCTGGTAGTTCAAACAAAGAGTCACGAATTGCTATTCATCGTTTATAGGTGGAAAATCACTCCGAAAATGTAAAAACAGCCGGTAGTCAGTGGGTTAAATTTCACCTCTTAGTTTTTAGAATGTGTAATATTAGATAATATTCTTTGTATGGGAATTTAGTTTCTCCTAATTATTCTCCAGTCATGCACTTTTTTGTTTTGTATCAACTTACTTGAATTCGCATGACAAAGTATTATTAAACTTAAAACTTAAAATTAAACTTAAAGTAAGCTCTTTCTCATCAATGTACACATCCTTTGGACTTGCTTCTCCCGCATACAGTCTTTCAATTAATTTTATTAGTAGCTGGTCACACCAATCTTGTGGGATGTTTGGATGACAATTGCAAACAACTACAAGTGCTAAATATTACCACACACTTCAACCGAACTCCGCACGTGCTATCGGACTTTACATTTCAATGTATCGATCAAATCCAAACTAACACGTCCGAAAACACTGAACAGCTATTAATTACGAAAGAAGCATACTGGAGTGCGCAGTTGTTTTCCCTTATACCTTATGGACTTAATAAAAGACAAGAATATCATTCATTCAAGAATAGCATCCATTATACTTAATTTCAGCAGAGTTTGGACAATAGGTTGCGATTTTCTTAAGGTGCGTATTGGCAGTGTATTTATTTTTATATATTTTAACAAGTCAGTGTGTACCGACTCATTAATTGTAATATTTAGCACTTGTAGTTGTTTCAGCGGTCAGGGGCCCTCTTTTGGGGATTCTGTTATTTCAGTTTGTGTTAGCCAGGTCATTCAAAGGCTCTTTGTTGGGAAATTATTACTTATTGTTTAAAGGCCCTCTTTAGGGATTTTGTTATGATACTGACAGGTATGATGATTCAGAGGCCCTTGATGGGGAACCTGTTGCGCTGCGACAATTACATAACATTTATCACTAGTTCTATTATTGTTGTT
Organism: Pachyseris speciosa; assembly: GCA_016490735.1. NCBI lineage: Eukaryota > Metazoa > Cnidaria > Anthozoa > Scleractinia > Pachyseridae > Pachyseris > Pachyseris speciosa. Next base: position 1,095,612 of record JAEMWC010000132.1, read on the forward strand.
ATTCCGCATTCTGTTAATTTACCGTAGTTGTTTCATACTTTTTGTACACCTATTGTTTTTCGTTTTATTTTTGTTACTACTATCATTGTCTGAGTTACGTAACTTGTATGTAATTTGTAACCATTGTTGTAAAAGTGTATTTAAGTCGTAGGTTTTTAACATTCTGTTGTAACTGACGAAGGTCGAGAGACCGAAACGTTTTTTAATCATAAATTTTTAAATTTTTATCTTTTTTGAACCAAAAGTTGTCAATTTTCGGTCTTTTTAATTGTTATATATATATATATATATATATATATAGTACAGTAAGGTAGGGAGGGGATGTATTAGCAACTGATTGCCTTAATTACTTAGGATCACCAGCCTATTCCCCTTTGGATGGCGATTCATTAGAGATTTCTGAGAAATACAAACAGACAAGGTTAATTTGGGAACAGAAATCAACAACTAAGTAATTAAGTGAAAATGTGGCTCAGCCAGGAATCGAACCTGGGTCTCCAGATTACCGGTCGGATGGCTTAACCACTAGCCTAGTGGTTAAGGCATCCGACCGGTAATCTGGAGACCCAGGTTCGATTCCTGGCTGAGCCACATTTTCACTTAATTACTTAGTTGTTGATTTCTGTTCCCAAATTAAAACTTAGCTAAATTACAAAAGAGAGAAAGAAATTAAAACAAAACCAAACAAAAAAAATATTATTGCAGTGGGGAAGGACTAGAAGGGAACATACGAACCATTCCAGCTAGTCCACCCAAAAATTACAACAGACACTTAAATAAAGGAAAAGAGAAGAAAAAAAAAACATTAAAATTGTATCTTAAATGTAAAAACTATAATTGCTAATATGTCATATCCTAGATTGATCTAATCAGAAAATAATTGTTATATCGATCACTACATCCAAGTGACATGCGGGTGGTCAGGATAGAAGCTCTTCTTTTTATAGAACTCATTACATTGTTTTTTAAATAATGATAGGCTTAAATAAGAGGTCCTGAGTTTATCAGGCAGGTTGTTCCATAAATAGGGTAATCTATTGAAAAAAGTGCCTTTGAATAATTCGGTTTTGACTTTGTTAATTTTTAACTTATTACTAGAGTATGACTTTAATCTTTTGTCTGAGCAAAAGTCAAAATATCTTTCAGTTTATAAAATGTTGTTATGTCTTTAACTTCTCTTTGATACACCAATGGGAGAAGATTGAGCTGCTGAAGGCGCTCATTGTAAGTTACATTGGGTAGGAGAGGCCGTGTAGCACGTCGTTGGACACCCTCAATAAGCTTTATTAAGGTGACAGACTTTGGACTCCAGATTTCAGAGGCATACTCCAAATGCGAACGCACAAGGGCCACGTATACATACATACATACATACATACATACATACATACATACATACATACATACATACATACATACATACATACATACACACATCACATTATTTACCCTCGGATTTTAGAGTAGCTTGTGCAGCTAATATCTCCGAGCATTTAATCATCAGATGAGAGATAGACCACCATACCGGGAACTACGTCCCTTACTCTTTTCGAACAGTGTGTGGGTTCTTTTACGTCCCACAGAATCAATTATGAAGAGCTGTGAGACGGGGCCTACGGTTTATCGTCCTTATCCGAGAAGACTAGAAAGTCTAACCATTTGTAGATTTTATTACAAAGGCAGCACTTTCTCCTCAATTATTTAAAGACCCTGAGTGTTGGTCCGACCGGGGTTTGAACCACCGACCTCCCGCACGCTAGTCCGGTGCTCTACCACTGAGCTAACCCGTCGGCGGTCGTCGGCGGTATGGGCATTAATGTTTAATGCTTAATGGGATTTCTGATGTTTGATGAAGTATGTTGTGCAATTTCAAATGTACATGGAGAAATGTGAGACTAGTCCTTATCTTTCTTGCAAAATAGAAAATCAAGTTAAGATGGCTAACACGGATTTCCAGCACTTTTGCTTTGATGAATCATTACCTTAAATCCTCATACTACATTGTTAGTGGTATCAACCAAATGCCCAATATTTTATTATCAAGTGTCTTGATCTTGCACTTGGCTGGCCAGAAGAGCAGCTGGATTTCTTTATGAAAACACTGTAGGTGCATTGATTGATGAGCTTAACGTTAGCAAGCATTTTTTTTTATAGCAAGGTCAAGAAGTAATTGATCAAAAGAAATATCTTGGTCTTAATTCATATCATCTAAATATTTTCATTGATGTCTATGTATCTTTCTTTCATAATTTTGTGAGGCATATATATCCAGAGGATAAACAATTTCTGATTTCCGACTGTCTCATGGGAGGCTGTGGATAATTGAAATTGCATTCATTATGAAGTGATGATCTGAATCACTATATATCTGATGTGATACTGATTCAAAGGAGCATATTTCTTATTTGAGTACTTTATATGATAACTTGTCTACAAACCTTTCCCCCACTTCCTTAAAATGTCTTTTCAGTTTTCTTTCAACTTCAGTTTTCTGTAACTACGATTCTGTAAAACAATACAAAGGCCGTTCTGTAAGAACGAGTAAGTTCTTGTTCCGAGGTGATCATTTTAATTTCCGGTGACGTCACTTGACATATTGTCTTTTCGATCGCTTTCAAGACTGCACTTGACATCTTTTCTTCGCCGTTTGCTTTGTGTCCAACCTCAAGCTTTTGCAATCCCACGACAGCTGGATGAATTTGATCGCTGCCAAATTTTTATTACGATCCCAGAAGTGTTTCGGAAGTGACAAACAGGAAGCGTATTCTTGTCTGGGACCCAGAACTCGCTCGACACTTCTGCACGCGCTGATTATTACTTGAAAGAAAATGGCGGCCTCGTGGTCCAAACGAATCTTGTGATGAACGCTATGGATTTATGAAAAGGTAGGTTTTTAACGCTTGTAATTTTTCTTCAGTACTTTAGAAAGTTCTAAATTTTGAGGATCCGTAAGTTTGACTGAGGTTATTTGACATAGCTCAAAAAATGACTATATTATGAATATTGTAGAGGGATTCCAGATTGTGGTCATTTTTAGTGGAGCTCCAGCGGCCTGCAGGGCCGCAAAGCGGAGCACCATACTTATAGAAACCCGCCAACTGCTTTTCTCATGGTAAAAATGGGTAACGGTATTGCTCGTGGGCGCCACCGCACGAAAACGATGATGACGACGACGACGGAGTCGCACAATAATTAATAATATCCTAATAATAATCATAATGATCCAACATAGCGGCCATACTCCCCCTGGCCCAGCTAACCAGCTAGTTTACAGCGTACGTCTTTGATACTGGACATCCATCTTATAGCCAATTGACACCTGTCAAAACAAGGTATCCCCTGACCAGTGTCACGTGACCATATCGCGGACTCAAGTTAAGACCTCATCGAGGTCAGCTGTTTTTTTTTTTAAGTTGACCGCTGACCAGGTACTTGCCTTCGATTTGATCGCAGGCTGAAGCCAGGTGTGGGATACCGAACCAAAACGAGGCTTAATTTTTCTTGAGCGTTCTGCGGCTCGTAGTTTCACATTCAGTTGGTTTCTTCGTTTTGAGCAAAACAACTTCATCTTCTTCGATCGAAGTTTGTCTTTAAATTCGCGTAAAAAGCATAATATGTATATTTAGCCAAGCCTAAAAGCGGAGCTCCAAAAGCATTCTTTTTCTACTGGCATTTACATATAGTGTGCTTCTCATATCACCCATCTGACCTCACTCAAGCTACAGACCCAATGCTGTAAAAAATAGTATGGAGAGGTGATCTGAGCCTGTGTCATAGTGGATTTGAACCCCCCGCAGATTTCCACCCTCCAGTCCAGATCTGCTTGTGGATCAGATTTGGTCCCCCTAGTCTAGAACTGCTAGCAGATATGAACACCCTTTTACGGATTTGGACTCCAACTCCTCCTAAAAACAAGCGTTCTATTGAGTAAGGTAATAAAAATTCCTTTGCAAATTGAGTTTGGAGATGTTAAAAAGCAAAATAAAAATATGAGGTAGGTTCTTTTAAAAAATAATCTTTTTTTTACTTTGTGTAAAAAAGAACCTGCAACGCTAGATTGCATCTATAAATTAAAAAAAAAAAAACATTTCTTAACATCTTAGAGTAATACCTAAGGACAGGTCTGTTTTCCCGTTCAACTGTAGGCTACTTAGTTATGGTTTGGAGCCACTAGAAATTGGTGGAGACGCCTGGTGAATGCTATTTTGAATCAGTATCCGACATCAGATATATAGTGATTCAGATCATCACTTCATAATGAATGCAATTTCAATTATCCAATTGTGTATCCTCTGGATATATGTATGCCTCAAAAAAATTATGAAAGATAGATGGAAATCCATAAAAATATTTAGATGATATGCATTAAGACCAAGATATTTCTTTTGATCAGTTACTTCTTGACCTTACTATATTGCAAAAAACTGCTTGCTGACATTAAGCTCATCAATCAATGCACCTACAGTGTTTTCAAAAAGAAATCCAGCTGCTCTTCTGGCCAGCCAAGTGCAAGATTAAGCAACTTGATAATAAAATAGTGGGCATTTGGTTGATATCACTATCAGGTAATTAACAATGTAGTATGAGGATTTAAGGTAATGATTCACCGAAGCAAAAGTGCTGGAAATCCGTGTTAGCCATCGTAACTTGATTTTCTATTTTTCAAGAAAGGTAAGGACTAGTCTCACATTTCTCCATGTACATTTGAAATTGCACAACATCCTTCATCAAGCATCAAAAATCCCACTAAACATTAGTGCCAAATGTCATCCAAACATACCACAAGATTGGTGTAACCAGCTATGAATAAAATTAATTGAAAGACTGCATGCAGGAGAAGGAAGTCCAAGGGATGTGTACATTGATGAGAAAGAGCTTACTTTAAGTTTAATTTTAAGTTTTAAGTTTAGTAATACTTTGTCATGCAAATACATCTAAGTTGATACAAAAAGAAAGTGCATGACAGGAGAATAATTGGGAGAAAGTAAATTCCCATACAAAGAATATTATCTAATACAGTAATAGCCCACGTATAAGAACCTGGGTTTTAACAACCTGTTAGGCTAAAATTTTCATTTTAAGCCCCCTCCACATAAGAACCTATTAAGGCTAAAATTTTAAATTAGGTTCTTATCAATGGGATGTCGCCATTTCTCCAGCTTCCCAGTCTCCGAAGGCATGATTCCTCGAGAAGCATAATCCTCTGTGTTAGTTTCCGACTGAACATAGCGCCACTGCTTCGGTTCTGATTCTTGCCGTATCGCGGCAACTCGATTTGCCACAAAGGTTACAAATCTCCGAGCCTCATTGGCGATGTACCTTAAAACTGTCATGGAATCAGTCCAGTACGTGACACTGTCAATCTTCAATCTTCATTTTAACTCTTTCATCACGACTTTGTTTATCTTGGTTGCTAAGGTAGCTGCAGTCAATTCTAGCTTTGGCACAGTCACTGCACTCTTCAGGGGTTTAACACGTGATTTCCCCATGACAAAACTACTATGTATCTGTCCCTTATCATTCACAAGGCGCAAGTTGGAGGTTGTCCCGTAACCATGCTCTTGGGAAGCATCAGCGAAATGATGCAGCTCTATTAGTTTAACTCTGCCGAAATCTCTTGGCTTGTAACAGCGTGGTAGGCTAAAACCTTGTAAACTTGCCAGGCCTTCCTTCTATTTTCCCCAACGACTACACAACTCATCTAGGAGTTTCTCGCTCCAGTCAAGCTTGAGGATACACAGTTCTTGGTTAATTTCTCTACCAGGTAGGATTAGTGGGCTAGCGAATCCGAGTGGGTCATACACGGTTGCGATAGAGGATAAGACACCTTTCCGATTATCAGGCTGCTCTTTGCCACCGATAACAAAGTCAATCGTATCGCGTTCTACATTCCAGTGGATCCCCAGCGCTCTATCCATGGGCAAACTTTCTGACTTCAAATCTAAATGCTTGATGTGAGGTGCTCTCTCCTCAACAGGAAATGCCGACAGCACACTTCGGGAGTTCGAGATCCATTTAGTGAGTTCGAACCCTCCTCTGGCGAGCAATTCTTGCAACTGCTTACCAACAACTATAGCTTGTTCTGAGTCAGAAAACGACTTCAAAAAGTCGTCTACATAGAAATCTCTGAATACAGCATCAATGACTTCTTGAGAGAAATCTTGTTTGTTATCCTGAGCTGTTCTTCGAAGAGCATAACCCGCTACGCTTAAAGAAGACTTGGCTCCAAAGATGTGTACTAGCATCTGGTGGGTTTTAGGGTCCTTTGAAATGTCACCATTTGGCCACCACAAATAACACAGGGTACCACGATCTTCTGGCGCGACATAAACCTAGTGAAACATTCTCTTTATATCCGCCGTGACTGCGACATCTTCCACTCTAAATCTGAGGATGACCCCTATCAGGGTGCTGGTATTTTCTGGACCTCTCAGTAACTGTTCATTCAATGATGTTCCACCACTCTTCGAAGCACAATCAAAAACCACTCTCGGTTCTTCTGGTTTCCTGGGATGCCAAACAGCGTTGTGTGGAAGGTACCACATAGGTCTAAGGTTAGCAAGTTCATCATCAGGTACCTAAATTCTTCTTCATACATGCGTTCCAGCTGGGCGTTCAGTCTTTCTTGCTCTGTACGGGTGAAGTTTACATGGACACTACTTTCAGAAACTTCTCCAATGGGGCCATGGACGGTCCATCCAAGGGATGTTTTTACTGCTATGGGTTCACCATGCTTTCCTTCTCTCTTGTCTAACTGCTTATCGATGATGTGTGGATGGTCACCGCCGATCAGTATTGTTACTCTCCCGTCTCCAGTATCAGGCAGACTGACATCCTGAAGGTGGGACCACTTCTTCAAATCTTGTTCGGTAGCTACGTGCCGTCGGGTAACAGGAAGGTTGGGTGTCGTCAAAACATTAGAAAGTTGAAACTTTGCATCTCCTTCAAGCGATTCTATGTTCAACTGAACTTCGTAACCAGATCGTTCTTCCTCCAGATTGGCAGTCGTCATTGTAAAGCTGGTGGGTCTCATGTCCTTTAAGCCTAACTCTTGGACTAGACTTTCTCGACAGAACGTTGCATCGGAACCACCATCCAAGAACGCGCAAGTGGTAACCTCTTTGGTACCTCCTTTACGGCTAATCTTGACGGGAACAACTTTGAAGCACACTCTTGGTCGACTAGCTTTAACAGACCAAACTGCGACAGGAATGCTGGGACTTGTCTTTCTGGACTCCTCGACCGCTGAGGAAGTGCTTTGATTTACTGCATCCACCATTGTCCGTGCTCGGTTACTGTGATGCTCGGTGACAGGCTGTCGTGCATTACTGGTACTTGCACCACTCTCTAGTGTGTTATGACTTGTACTCTCCACACTGTTTTCGCCAACATTCTCTCCTGATGGATGTATCAGATAGTGGTGATCCTTCCCACATCCCGATATTCTGCAGGTGAAACCTCTGTTACATTGTTTCGAGCTATGGCCTTCCCCAAGACACACTCTACAAAGCTTGTGCTGTCTTACGGTCTTAAGGCGGTCACTCAGTGGCAAACTTCTGAGGCTCGGCACCTCCAAATTCCATGAAGTCCGGAGCATTGAGCGCACTTTGAAACAGCTCTGGATTGAGGGTCTAAGCTCTGTTGACTCCGAACGCTTCCAGTGGCTAACGTTGTCACCCTGGACCGAGAATCTGACTTTCCTTTGCTGGACTCCCTTCTATCCCTTTCAGTAGAGGGAAACACCTTCAGCTCATGTCCAAACCTATTGTTCACACGTTCAGCTGACCTGCGAACAAATTCGACAAAATCTGCATATTCGGTTCGGCCTTTGCGGACAATAAGGTCTCCTGCTTTGTCGACCCACTTCTTCTTCAAACTTTCCTCAGGCAGCTTCCTCATCAGCATGACCAACACATCCTCATTGTCCAGGCGGTTCGTGTAGTTACAGCCAATACTTTCCAGGACCCTTCTGGCGTCTTCCAATCTCCTCACAAACTCCATAAGGGAAGACGCGTCAGCCTTTCGCACTTGAATTTCTCTTAATCTCTTCATGTGGGCTTCTATTATCATATGGGCCTGCCCAAAGTTCTCGTGGAGGGTTCTGCATGCCTCTGTATACCTTTGACCAACTGGCAAGTTTACGCAACTTCTGATTGCTTCTTTAGCTTTTCCGGTACACTGTGCAAGTAAGCGTGTAAGCCTTTGGGATTCATCAGACACTTGACTTTCGATGTTGTCTCTAAAGTTTGTCTTAAACTAGGTATACTCTAGAGGATCTCCACTGAATTTCATCAACTCTACCTTTGGTAAAGACGGACCTTGCTTAATTGCCTGTGCTATGGTTGTCCAAGCACCGAACTGTTGTGACTTTAAGCTGTTCTGTGCTTCTAGTGATGGGGATGGGTAGTTCATCATCAGAGGCGTGGCCTGTTGTGACGCCATTACTGGGTAAAACTCTGCCGCAGCAGCATTAAAACCAACATTTCGTGAACCCTGAAGCTGCTCAGAAGCTCATGGCATTGACTGACTTTTGCTGGTGATAAACCAGCAAAGGTGTACAAAGGATTTGAGGTGGTGCTATAAATGCAGGTTGTTGTCGGAAGGGAAAGGTCAACCGTAGAACTGAGGATTGCTTTACGCTCTGTACCATGAGACATTATCACTGCACCAACTTCCTTTGAACTTGTTATAATACAAGCCTTTAAAACCACATGAGGTGTTGAGGAAAGGGTGACTATTGGTTCTGTTTCTGGTTTTGATGACACTGCGAGCTGAGACTGAGAAAAGCTGGGTTCTGCTAATGACGTTATCCCCTTCTCGCTAATAATTGGCTGTGGCTTTGAGGTGGGTGTGGTACCATTAACACTGGCAGGTGACAAAGACTCATTGCAAACTGGATTTTTTGAATAATGTTCCTTTAAATATTCATTCATCCCGTCTTCTACGTTTTGTTCCGATAATAGATCAATTTCAGCTTGTTCCACTTTGGTTCTGGCATCTAACAACTCCAATTTTGTACTCAATTCAGCCTTGCCCTTCTCGACCTCTTCTAATTCATGTCGCAGCTCCTGCCTTTCTTGGAGAGCACGCATTTTTAATTTCGCTTCCTCTACTACTTTCATCCTTTCTTGAACACTGTTCCTACTGGAAACATTACTCTTTCCACTCTTGCCAGATCTCAAACTAAAACGAGATTCAGATGGGGGGCTTGCCCTCTGTCCCTTGACCCTCCATTTACCCACCAGAATATCTAACTGTAATTTCAAGTCTCTTTGGTTCTCATAACTGTCAATCATTAAATCTCTTTTCTCCGCGTCATCTTCAAAGAGGAGATAATTATCATGACTGTCGACAAAATTATGAAATGCTTTCTCATACCTTGCGAGGGC